>ML823790.1:52149-99605 GCA_009831015.1 Picea engelmannii
AACTAACTAATCTAACTAAAACAAATAAAACTAACTAAACTAACTAAAACTAAATAAAACAAATTAACTAAAAACAAACTAAACTAAAACTAAAACAGAACTAAACTACTCTAATTAACTATATATACACAATCTACTAATTATACTATACTAACTCTACTAATTAGCTATTTAACTACTAATTGCACTATAACTTATTCACAAATATACAATATCTACAACTGGCAGATTTAAATAAAACCTGTAAAACTCATTTGTTTTCTGCCCTATGACAGCTAGAGATATATTTTTTTTAATTTATATGATTTTATGAACAAGAAATAAAACTTACTGAAATTAAACAATCTAATATACTAACTAACTAAAATACTAACAAATATACTAAACAAATAAATGACAAACTGACCTGGAAACGCTCCAAATTTGTCCTGCGTATGATGACTTTGAAGCTAGTCGAAGGAAGGAAACTCACACTGGATAATCCAAAAGATTCTCGTAAATGATAGGCTGCACTTCTCTTTGAGTTGTTAACAGGACAAACAAGACATAAAAAATCATAACAATTATATGATTTATAAATCTCTGCAATAAGGGAAACCTATTATGCAAAAACTTATACTTAATAATTCAACTTATGAAGAAGAGAAATCTGTCATTCACAAACTGGATCAAGCAATTGCTATGTTTTTTTATATACTTGGAAGAAATCGTATATGGATTATATTGATTAAATTATATCATTTTCAAAAGACTAAGATAGCTAAAGTAGTCATTAACCAAATGCAAATAGATACACATAAACATAAAACAAAATATTGATATCATGAAAAGCTAAAGCTGTGAATATCAAATTCTGTCTCAGTTTGTATTAAAATTCCATATCCTTGTTCTCCCACGAATGAGGATGATATTATTACAAAAATAATAAGTATTTATAAGTCATTTCCACAGGGTAAAACCTCCCTATGGATAATATCAAACTGTTTACATAATCTGGGAAGATATTCCCAAAATCAACTAAACTAAGGAACTAAAATGAAACCAAAATATTTCAAATATCCTCTAACTGTCCATCCAATGCAATGCAATTTCGAATTCACCTGAAAATGGACCAAAAATAACAGGTTAGAGAGATATTTTATGAGCAAAACAATAAAAATCTGATTCCACAGACTTAGCTACAGAATCATCTGATTATGTAGCTAGTCTAAAATAATATACAGAATCGGAATTGAAATCAAATCAAATCTTTTAAAAGAATTAAATCCAATTATCTTCCAATAATCATTTTAAAATGAATCACTTAATATTCAAATGATTTTATCATTCAATATTGAATAGGATCAAAAGTGATTGAACCAAACACAGAGATAGGAATACTCCGTTGTTTCATTACCACAAAATTGGGTCTTCAGATTCATAGTTGAAAAGTAATAAAATTGTTTCATATCCAATTGAAACTGATAACCAGACATATCGTATGAGATTATTAAACAAGAGATTTGACACAATCAAACAGAACCATTTTCCGATCGTTGTAGCTGTAACGATATAGCAAAAGATTCATATCCTTTAATCAAATTCAAAGATAGAAATACTCTGTTTCGATTATCGTTACAATTCAGGTAAATGAAATCACATGTAACAACATCATAATCGTTTCTCAACAAATCGAATGAGATCGTTTCGACATTCAGTTGAAAACATAACAAATCGCAAACACTTCGTTATACCCATCTCATCAACGGGAGAAATCATCGCATCGAACAGGATTACCATAATAACTGCATAGCCAAAGATTCAGATTGTGAACGAGTTCAAGCCAAAGATGGCACATAACCGAAACGTAACAGGATCAAACAGAATTTGTCATAGATTTGGATCGTTGATCCTTGCACAGTGAGCAGACAAGACCGATCAATTTTGATCATAATCGTTTGAATCAAACAAATCATAACAAGGTTTGACCAATTCATTTCACAAAATTAAAATACAGAGCATCAAATATAATCTAAATTCGAATCATATAACAAACTTGCCAAATTAGAACCAGAGAAAATCGATTGGCTAAGATTTTCACACAGTTGTTATGATTCGGGTTCATTTCCCAATTCGGGCGCGAAGGTTATTCGAGCGTATTGTTTTCATCAGAGAAACAGAGTCGTTATCCTTAACTCGGAAACAATCAAACGACACAGCAAGCATCTTCCTGAAATACTTACCAGTCGTAGCATACTAATGATAATTAAATCGAATACGGGAAAGATTGTAACAATCAAACTTAATCAAACCGTTTATAGCACCAGGATCATAACCAAATCAAATATGAGCGTGATACAAACCAATTCTTTTGGAGGTAAACCATTAATTTTATAAACTAGTCAATCAAATCTCAAAACATGCCACTCAAATCCAATCGAAATCTAATGATTTCTATACTGGGAATAATCAAATCGTATATCGAATCGAACTTTCTTTCTATTCAAAGAAAAACTATATATAGAATACACGCAATATAACAGAGCCATTCACAATGTAAACATAACTGTTTAAAAACTGAATACAAATCACTATGACAACCTAGATTATTTACAAACAAAACGATATCAAATCTTCCATACCTGTGTAGCGACAAGACCACCTGATTATGCCAGCTTGGAATTCATAACAGCCGTGGTTGATTCCACGTTCTTGAACAAGATGGAGCCAGTCGTCTTTTTTTTCTTATCTGTCGCTTGTAGCTTGGCTTTTTGACTGGTCAGGGCTGCAATCTGGTCTTCCAAAGATTGAATCCTTGACTAGAGAATCATAACATCAAGGTAATATCGCTCTAACCATGAACTGCATTGATCAAGGGGTGACACTGTAGGTTTAGACAGAGCAGGAGAGGGTTTGGGCAATTGACCGAGGGTTTCACAACGAAACTTAATGCCTGGGTAGTTAGGGTCATCCTTTAGGCAAGGGGGTAGGTTTGAAACAAAGTCATACGAGGGTTCAACATACAAACCTTACGAATAGGGGTACTCACCAACCAAGAAACGCTCCACTTCCGAATCAAAGTCCTCACTCAACACGATAGGGTTAAGCTCGACAGGGGGTTTTGGCTTATTTCTTGCCATTTGTGAAATCAAACAGGCATTCTTTTTCCCTTTGGTGTTTGAAGTGAGGTTTGCCTTGGGATTTTTGCCCATAGGCTTAACAGTCTCAACACTCTTAGTCACAGTGTGGGGTAAGTCGATAGGAGGGTCGGCCGAGGGTTTAGGCAGAAGGACATGGTAGGGAACTGGGGGTACAACCTTGACCTCGCTCACCACAGGTTTGTCAACCTGTGTAGGGTTCGAATCCTCGAAACCATTCCGAGCAATGAAATTGTTCCAACAATCCCCGAGCAGACTCAAATGATAGACAACAATAATCTTTACCAGTCCATAATGAAAGAGGCTACTATCAGCCTGGTTTCTTTTGTACTTCTTCGACATTTTAAACAGGCTTCTATGCAAATAATAGGGCATATTGAGCTGATAACCCATAAAAACCATAAGCAAACGCAGGTGGTGTAGGAACAAAAACCCATATCGACCCTCACAGGTGATAAACTGTTTGATTATCATTAATAAATTGTGCCAACGTTATTTAAGCATAGTTACAGGCATACCTCTATCACAAAAGGTGATTTTGCGTGACTGGAAGAGCAGTGTCCAGGGTACCTCTTCGACTTTGCAATTCTTGGACCATCGTTGTCCAGTGGCAGGCAAACCCGTAGCAAGACCGATAAAATGTTCATCAATTTTTAATTGTATGTCGCCGACCTTGGCTCGACAGCCATCGAAATTCATGGCAAACTGTCGAACCACGCAAAGGTTAAAGCCATCGAAACGTTCCACGAAGGTAAGCCACCCACTGTCTGCCAAATCTTGGCGGGCATTGTCAAACATCAACAGGGCTTGTTTGCCATTGGGTTCAACTCGCACGACTGGTGCCATGGAGTTTAATGCATGGTAAGGGAAGGGTTCGAACACATACAGGAGCAGAGCTATCCGAACCAACAGTAATGAATCGAGCCAAAAGGGGTAAGCATTAACGCAAGCATGCGAAGGTGGTGGCGTTATTCACCGCCATGCAAAACAATTATGGTCAAAGTACAACCGCCGATATAGATGTTCAATTCATAATAGTAGATCATCCATTAAGTCAGGTGTACAACTAATCAAATGCAATGTGCATACAAATACGCGCCAACACTATGCCATAGTGTTCAAAACATTTGACGTATAGATCAACACCCAAAATCAAATATGCGCTAATGTATTGATTCATAAGTTTAACCAAGGCACCAAATAGTTGACAAGCCAAACAAATATAAAAGATTAACATAAGGATCCTATCATACATATATATAAATCAAATCAAAACCCTTATGCATTTCATAGAATCAAAGATTAGGCAAGTCATAAAATGCAAATCCAAATGCTCATTGTCTTACAAACTCAAAGAAAATCAAGTCATATAATCAATCGAAGTATGAGAAATGATCAAAGGATATTGCCAATCGTGTAATGACAAAAATAATAATCACAGTTCAGATAATGATCGAAAAATAACTTTGAAAGGAGAATTTTTCACGCTTACAGTCGTGAAAACTTAATGAAGACAAATGTGTCTATGTCGCAAGAAATGAAAATGTCGTTTATTTGAAAAATGCGATGAAAAACTTGACGTTTGCAAGACATAGGTGTAGGCAGCTTATAGGATAATAGAAAAAGGTGAATTGGCTGCCAACAATGGTGACACACTGGAAGAAGTAGTTATCTCTGCAAAAGTAACAAATTCAGATTAGGACAACCAAGAAAATTTCAACTCAAAAAATAACAACCAGAAAATTGTACAAACATCGTCATCAATCATTTTTTCCAGTAGTGTTTTAAAAGATGAAAACCAATAACAGTCTTAAGATCAGCAAGTCACGATATTAAAGATAAAATCTTCGATACTGTTGGCATGGCCACTGCTTCCAGCAGGCGTCCATAGCCTCGACAGGGTTTCCATTTAACCCACTCTGACATCTGCATCCTGTCAAGAAGTTCTGGATCAGAATAAAGGACATTAAGGAGGTTTCTTACAATTTTCTTTTGCAGATTTTCATGTACCCGACATTGCTTCGCTGCCAGTGGGTCTATTCAGTACCCCAGCGAAGTTGTCTTAGCGCCATGCATGCATTTACCCATTGCCAGCAGACCTGATCAATATCCTAGCGGGTTTACAAGCACTTCCCACAGCTCTTTATTCATAATTTTATTTTGTTTTTCTTTTGAAGATATATGGCTGAGCGGGGTGACGCTGAAAATCCCGATATTTTAACATATAATTTTTAGACCTCATCATAATTTTTTAGCACCGTCCTTTATTCAGTTCCATAGATGTTTTATAAAAACAACTTCCTATGACAGGGAGACATCTTTTGAGTCATTCCTTTATGGAAAAGGGACAGCGTAAAAAGATAATAGATGATCATGACAAACTTTGCTCAGAGATTAAAATCAGTAAACTTCTTTCAAACGACAAAATTTTCCAACATATATATCAGTTTCAAAGATATACCATTGATGTTTGTACAAATTTTCAGAAGTTATTTCAGCGAAGAAATTTTTTCTATCGTCTTTGTCTGAATAGCTCAGTTTACAGGTATGTGTATGGTTCAAAAAACAAAAACTGATAAATTCAAAATTGAAAACAGAAAGCAAACGAAAACGCAAACAAAAGAAAAAATATATACATAATATACAGGGGTAGTCATCAAGCAAACTATCTCTTCAGGGCTTGGCCATTCACCGGATAGGTGTCAAGCTGCCCTTCGAGATTCTACAATCGAAAAGAACTAGGACCCAACTTTTCAGCAATTAAAAATGGCCCAAGCCATAAGTTTTGAAATTTGGTGTGCTCACCATTTCCTTCATGTTGTTTGTCCCACTTCAAAACGAGATCGCCTACTTCAAAATTCCTATCAGAAGAAGAATTAGAATCGAACCATCTTTTAATTAATTGTTGATGTTGATCTAACTTATGCTTAGCTTGGGCTCTTACTTCTTCCAACTTCATTAAAGCATTAATTCGGTTTTCTAAAGGGGGACAATCTTCTTCTTGGACCTTTTGTGACAACTGAAGCGAAGGAAGAAGATTGTGAGGTGGCAGAATTGCTTCTCTACCATAAACGAGGAAAAAGGGGGAGTTACCTATAGCGGCTTTGGGTGTTACCCTATCAAACCACAGTGCGTTTAGCAGTGCATTGTGCCAATTCTTGTGATTTTCAGCCACGGTTCTCTTGATAATTTTAATCAAGTTCTTGTTTGTGGATTCTGCTAAGCCGTTGCCCTGGGGGTAGTAACTAGCAGAATACTTTAGCTTTATTCCTTTCTCCAAAGAAAAATCGCTCATCTCAAGAGAAGAAAAGTATGAAGCATTATCAAAGACCAGACAATCAGGGATACTGAAACGAGTGATAATATTCGAGTTTAGAAAAGCGATAACCTGACTGGTGTTGACAGTTCTTAGCGCAGCAGCTTCAAACCATCAGGTAAAGTAATCTGTGGCTGTCACAATATACTTGTGTCATTTCAAGGACGGAGGGTTAACAGGACCTATGATATCAAGGCCCCAACGCTGGAAAGGAGAAGCTACTGAGACGGGTTGCAAGGGAAAGGCTGGTTTTTGCAATCGCCCTAATGCTTTATGACAGATGATACATTTATGACACAAGGTATGGGCGTCCCTAAAAAGCGTTGGACAGTAATAACCGGCTCTTAAAACCTTATGAGTAGTGGTGTCGCCACCGAAGTGACCACCAGCTTCTCCTGCATGCAACTCAAGCAAGAACTTTTCTGCTTTGTCTTTCTCGAGACAGCGCATCAGTACGCCATCAAAATTCTAACGAAACAGTATACTGTTAACTAGATGAAAGGAGGCAAAATTTAGTCTCAATGCTCTTCTCTTGGTGGGGCAAGGTGACGGGGTGCTGATCCATGTTCAAGACAAAATCTAATATCGTCGTACCAGGGACTAACGAGGTTTTGCGCACAACAAATCAGACTTTGATCGCGTTGTTCTAGGTTTGACGTATCACTATCTTCTTACTGTCCTATTTCTGAGTCAACAACCAATTTACACAACCCTTGGCCTCTCACGATCTGAGCTGGGGTGATCTCTAAGTCATACTCCTGTAAGGAGCTGACCCAGTTGGCTCTCTTCTCTCCTAACTCCTTCTGCACTAACAAGTTCCTTACAGTAGAATAGGGGACAATGACTTTCGTCCTTGACTTCAAAAGATAGGACCGGAAATGCTTAACTGCTTTGAAAATAGCGTAGGCTTGCCGATCAACCGCTGGGTAGTTAAGTTCATCACCTTTGAAAGCAAATCTCATAAAGGCGATGGGTACTTCATTGTTCTCGGAATTCTTCTAAGTTAGGACTGCGGCATAGGAACGATCAGAGGCAAAAGTATAGAGTGTAAAATCTTGAGAGAAGTCAGGGCTCATGAGAGATGGAGTGTCTATTATGGCCTTCTTTATAGCATTAAAAGCTTGATTTTTTGTGGGTCCCCAGTGATATTGGGTGTCTTTCTTAATCAGGTTTTGTAGAGTCTTGACCATTTCGGAGAAACTGGGGACGAATCTTCTCACGAAATTAATCTGGCCTAGGAAAGACTGCATGGATTTCTTGGATTTAGGAGGGGGGAGTTTAGCGATGACTTGATTCCTCTCGGGGTCAATAATCATCCCATCACTAGACACAATGAATCCTAGTAATTTACCCTGTTCTACTGCAAAGATGGACTTTTTGGGGTTCAAGGAGATGTCGTATTTACGACATCGTAGCAGAACGGCTCGTAAGTGAGCTAGATGATCGTATTTGTTTTTAGAATAAATGGTCACATCATCCAAGTAAACTATGACGGAGTGATTGATTAAGCCTCGAAAATCAATGTCCATTGCTCTCTGAAAGGTAGCACCAGCATTAATCAATCCAAAGGGAATTTTGCGATAAGCGTAAGTGCCCCACGGGATACAGAAGGTAGTTTTGAGTTGGTCTGGCAGAGACATCAGGACTTGGTTGTATCCGGAGAAACCATCCAATAAAGATAGCCTCTCGGAACTAGATACCTGTTGCAGGATCTGTTCCATGGGTGGGACAGGATAATTGTCTTTGTCAGACGCTTTATTGAGGTTTCGGAAATCGACGCAAAGTCGAATTTCCCCATTTTTCTTCCGAACTGGGACAAGGTTGGACACCCATTGAGTGTGTCTCACAGGAAAAATTATTTTATCACTTAGGAGTTTATTCAATTCTTTTTGAACGGTCAGTTCTAGTTTAGGGTGCATTTTCCTCAGTTTCTGTTGGAAAGGTAAGTTTTGGGGCTTCATCAGGATGACATGCTGTATGATATTAGGATCGAAGGTTTTAAGATCATCGTATGTCCATGCAAAGACATCCTTGAATTCTTTAAATAATTTAACAAAAGCAGCTTTTTCTTGTCTAGAACATCCCAAGCCTAAATTGATGCACTGAGGATTTTCACTGGTTCCTAAATTGACTTTTTCATAAGATAACCTGGAACTATTAGTTTTACAATTGACCGCCTTTTTAAATTTATCTTCAAAATCATAAAACTTTTCTAATCTAACTATGGATTTGGGTATGTAATTTACCATGTCCGATAGAGCTTCAGGAGATTTCGGATCAGGTATTACCGTAAAATCGTGCAAATTGTCGTCTTGTGTGCATTCATCTATCACTGCACCTTGAAAGGTTTCTTCCATGTGCAGAAAGTTAATGATTTGCTGATCATTGTCAAATACTCTCCAGTTTGTGATATTGTCAGGAACAAATGGTCGAAACAATAGCTCGACGAAGAATGTGTTTGGAGATAAGCCTTTTGCAGGAAGAAGTTTAGAGGCAACATTAGCTAGTAGATCTGCTTCAACATTATTTAATCTAGGAATGGAATTTATATTGAAAGAAGAAAATTTGTTCATTAAACTCCATACCTCAGACTGGTAACTTTTGAGATGCGGGGAAAGACAGTGTATAGAGTCTCTTACCTGCCTAACCACTATTTTAGAGTCGCCAAATACAACCAGGTTTTGAATGTTCATATCCAGATCTTTTCTGAGACCTTGAAGTAAAGCCTCATATTCTGCAGTATTGTTAGTACATTCAAATTCTAGTCTGCAAGCCAATAATGTCTTGTTACCTGCCGGATCGATAATTATGCAGCCTGCACCAGCTCCTTCTTTAGACTTAGAACCGTCGAAATATAGAGACCAAATTTGGTTTCCATCAGGTACATGGGACTGTTGCATAGAAGCTATTGGTTGCATGTATGCTACGATCTCGGACTGTTGTTCTGGATTGTTGATAGGTGAAACCTCAACCATGAAATTTCCGAAGAAGGTGTCCATCCCTTGGAATTCAGGTGAATCAGCCGGAGGTGTATATGGTTCGTTAGGATCATTCAAATCTGTGACCGTGAACTTAAGGTAGCGCTCACGATTCACTCTAATCTTGTTAGGCTTACCGTTCTCTGGAAGCCATAAGTGAGACCAGTCTGTTGCGAAGTAACCATGTAGCTGCTCCGACCAGTCCCTGCTCAAAAACAGACCATACACTTCTTGAATATCCACAACAATTATATCAATAACCTGATGAACCTTTGGGTTAGACGATAATCTAATCAGTACATTTTTTAGTTCGCCTATAACTTTAACATTTGTCCGATCAAGTTGTATGATTTTAAAAGTAGATGGTTCCACTTCAGCGTTAATCTTTTGGAAAACAGACCAAGGCATCACATTGGATGACGCTCCTGAGTCAACCATACAATTATGCACATTTCTGTTGAAAATTTTGAAAGTTAAAAGAAAAGGAGGTACATTCTTGCGAGTACTAAGAGTAGTAGCTTGTGGCTTTTTACTCGCAATTTCTGACGCTACTTTATCTACATTATTTACATTATTTACAGGAACTACGGGAAGGCTTCCTTTATCTTGAGGATCGGGATTATTTTTAGTGGAAGTCTTCTGCGGAACTTTACTTTGCACAACCTTGTTACCATTTGAATTGCCATTCTTGTCGTTCTCTGAAATATTTTGCAACATCTTTTGTAACAAAAATGGAAACTTCAACAACTCATAAGTAGAAATGTTAGCCCTTAATTTTTTAAGATCTTCAACAACATCATAGTCCAAGTTAGGGCTGACATTACTCTGTTTAGTTTCTACTGATTTAGATGGCTTTGGAGGTGAAGTTGTAGTGTTCTCGGTAGAGGTCTTGTTTACTGTCTTACTCCTAGTGTTATAAGGGTGAACAGTCTCGAAGTTGGCTTGGAAGATGCTATCTGAGAAGTGTCCAAAGATTTTTGGAGAAGACTCTTCTTCTTGAACTGTTTCCTGTTCGACTTCCTCCTGAGGGATCTCGGGAGGCATCAAGTTATCTTGGGCTTCTAGAATTGTTTGAAGGGCACATTGCAAAATTTCTAGGTTCAAGCCTTCAGGGTTTGGATTAGGTCTGTTGGTAGGAAAAGGATTTCGGAAAGGAGGTTTGTAGGGTCCTTTACTCGAGGAAGCTTCTTCAGTTGACCTTTTTAAGTCTATAACTTGATTCAACAGTTTTTGAACAACTTTAGTTAAATTTTCCAAATCAGAGTTTTCAGGTTGTGTTTTTCTTTGAGTAGGTCTGGGGAGGATTTCAATCTTCTTTTTGGAAGAAGAAACAGTCTCAGTTTCGTTGCTAGAAGAGTCCTTAAGACTAAGTATTTCTTTTTCAATCTGACTAGCCTCCTCGAAAGCTTCTAACAACGTGGCCTTTTTAGATCGTTTAACCCAAATAGCTATACTTTTATGTAAAGCTTTAGTGTAGTAAGATATCACAAGACTCTTAGCAGGGATAGAATCTATAGGGATTCGATTTTTAAGTGTTAAGAATCTTTGATTAAAATCTTTAACTTTTTCTTTCGGGTTCATTTTTAAGCTTGAAAGATCCATGACTAAGACTTCTAGAGGTTTACCATCTCCGAATTTTTCCAAAAAGCATGACTCAAACTTTTCCCAAGACACTATGGTATGGGGTTGTTGGGCAAAGTACCATGTGGATGCATTACCCTCAAAAGTGTAAGGGAACAACCTACAGACAACGTCTTCATGTTCAACATTGCGGATTCTAATGGCTAACATAAATTTTTTGATATGATCTTCAGCTATCTGTTTTGAATCAGGATCAAACTTGGGAAGCCATTTCTCCGAATGTTTAGGTAAAGGGTGCTGAGCTCCAGGTATAGCTA
The DNA here is from genome assembly GCA_009831015.1 of Picea engelmannii. Classification (NCBI taxonomy): domain Eukaryota; kingdom Viridiplantae; phylum Streptophyta; class Pinopsida; order Pinales; family Pinaceae; genus Picea; species Picea engelmannii. The sequence continues at coordinate 63,479 of ML823790.1, forward strand.
CAGCATCCTGGTCCAACCAGGGTCTAGCAGGGTTGTTCTGATTTTCCATTGGGGTAGTGGGTGTGGAAGGCTAAGAAGGTGAATTGCCTTCGTCAGAAGAGTAATCTCCTCCAGAAGAAGAAGGAGATGAGGGAGGTGGTGAAGGAGGTATCCCAGATCCTCCTGCAGCAAGATTTGTGATTGGATCTGTAGGATTCACAGTGAGGTTAATGTCACCTAACTGTTCCCTGATATTAGAGAAGTCTAAAGGTTGAACCCACGGACGGTTTGGTTGCCTAAGACGAGCTAAGGCACTATGTGTTTTAATAAGAGATTGACGGATAATCTCTTGTGTGTCACCACCTGTAGGATTACAGGTTGCGGGCTCAACTGTGATCTGCGGATCTTCGGTTGAAATAGTTGTTGTTTGGAGGGGAATATTATCTTGTGAATGGATTCTAGTCACTATAGGTGAGCGATTAGGGGGGGGAGGAGTCTTGCGACCGCCTCGTGCCATTAATTAATTTCAGGCCCTCCTTCTAGCGCCATTTTTTGACGGGCGAAATTGACCGTCCGTCAACTGAGAGAATGGAACCGGTCCGGGGTTGTCTAAATAACCCAAGTCGTTTGGAATGAACCACCTTGATGGGTTTAGAGGCTCCGTTAGCCGATCTAAGGTCCTAGGAAAACCAAAGAGAAACTAATCTAAACTAACTAATCTAACTAAAACAAATAAAACTAACTAAACTAACTAAAACTAAATAAAACAAATTAACTAAAAACAAACTAAACTAAAACTAAAACAGAACTAAACTACTCTAATTAACTATATATACACAATCTACTAATTACTACTATACTAACTCTACTAATTAGCTATTTAACTACTAATTGCACTATAACTTATTCACAAATATACAATATCTACAACTGGCAGATTTAAATAAAACCTGTAAAACTCATTTGCTTTTTTCCCTAAGACAGCTAGAGATATTTTTTTTTAATTTATATGATTTTATGAACAAGAAATAGAACTTACTGAAATTAAACAATCTAATATACTAACTAACTAAAACACTAACAAATATACTAAACAAATAAATGACAAACTGACCTAGAAACGCTCCAAATTTGTCCTGCGTATGATGACTTCGAAGTTGGTCGGAGGAAGGAAACTCGCACCGGATAATCCAAAAGCTTCTCATAAACGATAGGCTGCACTGCTCTTTGAGTTGTTAACAGGACAAACAAGACATGAAAAATCATATCAATTATATGATTTATAAATCTCTGCAATAAGGGAAACCTATTATGAAAAAACTTATACTTAATAATTCAACTTATGAAGAAGAGAAATCTGTCATTCACAAACTGAATCAAGCAATTGCTATGTTTTTTTATATACTTGGAAGAAATCGGATATGGATTATATTGATTAAATTATATCATTTTCAAAATACTAAGATAGCTAACGTAATCATTAACGAAATGCAAATAGATACACATAAACATAAAACAAAATATTGATATCACGAAAAGCTAAAGCTGTAGCAGAATATCAAATTCTGTCTCAGTCTGTATAAAAATTCCATATCCTTGTTCTCCCACGAATGAGGATGATATTATTACAAAAATAATAAGTATTTATAAGTCATTTCCACAGGGTAAAACCTCCCTGTGGATAATATCAAACTGTTTACATAATCTGGGAAGATATTCCCAAAATCAACTAAACTAAGGAACTAAAATGAAACCAAAATATTTCAAATATCCTCTAACTGTCCATCCAATCCAATGCAATTTCGAATTCACCTAAAAATGGACCAAAAATAACAAGTTAGAGAGATATTTTATGAGCAAAACAATAAAAATCTGATTCCACAGACTTAGCTACAGAATCATCTGATTTTGTAGCTAGTCTAAAATAATATACAAAATCGGAATTGAAATCAAATCAAATCTTTTAAAAGAATTAAATCCAATTATCTTCCAATAATCATTTTAAAACGAATCACTTAAGATTCAAATGATGTTATCATTCAACATTGAACATGATCAAAAGTGATTGAACCGAACACAGAGATAGGAATACTCTGTTGTTTCATTACCACAAAATCGGGTCTTCAGATTCATAGTTGAAAAGTAATAAAATTGTTTCATATCCAATTGAAACTAATAACCAGACATATCGTATGAGATTGTTAAACAAGAGATTCGACACAATCAAACAGAATCATTTTCCAATCGCTGTAGCTGTAACGATATAGCAAAAGATTCATATCCTTTAATCGAATTCAAAGATAGAAATACTCTGTTTCGATTATCGTTACAAGTCAGGTAAATGAAATCACATGTAACAGCATCATAATCGTTTCTCAACAAATCGAATGAGATCGTTTCGACATTCAGTTGAAAACATAACAAATCGCAAACACTTCGTTATACCCATCTCATCAACGGGAGAAATCATCGCATCGAACATGATTACCATAATAACTGCATAGCCAAAGATTCAGATTGTGAACGAGTTCAAGCCAAAGCTAGCACATAACCGAAACGTAACAGGATCAAACAGAATTTGTCATAGATTTCGATCATTGATCCTTGCACAACGAGCTGACAAGACCGATCAATTTTGATCATAATCGTTTGAATCAAAGGAATCATAACAAGGTTTGACCAATTCATTTCAAAAAATTAAAATACATAGCATCAAATATAATCTAAATTCGACTCATATAGCAAACTTGCCAAATTAGAACCAGAGCAAATCGATTGGCTAAGATTTTCACACATTTGTTATTATTTGGGTTCATTTCCCAATTCGGGCGCGAAGGTTATTCGACCGTATTGTTTTCATCAGAGAAACAAAGTCGTTATACTTAACTCGGAAACAATCAAATGACACAGCAAGCATCTTCCCGAAATACTTACCAGTCCTAGCATACTAATGATAATGAAATCGAATCCGGGGAAGATTGTAACAATCAAATTTAATCAAACCGTTTATAGCACCAGGATCATAACCAAATCAAATCTGAGCATGATACAAACCAATTCTTTTGGAGGTAAACCATTAATTTTATAAACTAGTCAATCAAATCTCAAAACATGCCACTCAAATCCAATCGAAATCTAATGATTTCTATACTGGGAATAATCAAATCGTATATTGAATCGAACTTTGTTTCTATTCAAAGAAAAACTATATATAGAATACACGCAATATAACAGAGCCATTCACAATGTAAACAGAACTGTTTAAAAACTGAATACAAATCATTATGACAACCTAGATTATTTACAAACAAAACGATATCAAATCTTCCATACCTGTGTAGCGACAAGACCATCTAATTATGCCATCTTGGAATTCACAACAGTCGTGGCTGATTCCACGTTCTTGAACAAGATGGAGCCAGTCGTCTTTTGTTTCTTATCTGTCGCTTGTATCTTGGCTTTTTGACTGGTCAGGGCTGTAATCTGGTCTTCCAAAGATTGAATCCTTGACTGGAGAATCAGAACATCAAGGTAATATCTCTCTAACCATGAACTGCATTGATCACAGGGTGACACTGTAGGTTTAGACATAGCAGGAGAGGGTTTGGGTAATTGACCGAGGGTTTCACAAGGCAACTTAATGCCTGGGTAGTTAGGGTCGTCCTTTAGGCAAGGCGGTAGGTTTGACACAAAGTCATACGAGGGTTCAACATACAAACCTTGCGAATAGGGGTACTCTCCAGCCAAGAAACGCTCCACTTCCGAATTGGAGTCCTCACTCAACACGATAGGGTTAAGCTCAACAGGGGGTTTTGGCTTATTTCTTGCCATTCGCGAAATCAAACGGGCATTCTTTTTCCCTTTGGCGTTTGAAGTGAGTTTTGCCTTGGGATTTTTTCCCATAGGCTTAACAGTCTCAACACTTTTAGTCACAGTGTGGGGTAAGTCGATAGGAGGGTCGGCCGAGGGTTTAGGCAGAAGGACATGGTAGGGCACTGGGGGTACAACCTTGACCTCGCTCACCACAGGTTTGTCAACCTGTGTAGGGTTCGAATCCTCGAAACCATTCCGAGCAATGAAATTGTTCCAACAATCCCCGAGCAGACTCAAATGATAGACAACAATAAGCTTTACCAGTCCTAAATGAAAGAGGCTACTATCAGCCTGGTTTCTTTTGTACTTCTTCGACATTTTAAACAGGCTTCTATGCAAATAATAGGGCATATTGAGCTGATAACCCATAAAACCCATAAGCAAACGCAGGTGGTGTAGGAACACAAACCTGTATCGACCCTCACAGGTGATAAACTGTTTGATTATCATTAATAAATCGTGCCAACGTTGTTTAAGCATAGTTACGGGCATACCTCTATCACATGAGGTGATTTTGCGTGACTGGAAGAGCAGTGTCCACGGGACCTCTTCGACTTTGCAATTCTTCAACCATCGTTGTCCAGTGGCAGGCAAACCCGTAGCAAGACCGATAAATTGTTCATCAATTTCCAATTGTATGTCGTCGACCTTGGCTCGACAACCATCGAAATTCATGGAAAACTGTCGAACCACGCAGAGGTTAAAGCCATCGAAACGTTCCACGAAGGTAAGCCACCCATTGTCTGCCAAATCTTGGCGGGCATTGTCAAACATCAACAGGGCCTGTTTTCCATTGGGTTCAACTCGCACAACTGGTGCCATGGAGTTGAATGCATGGTAAGGGAAGGGTTCGAACACATACAGGAGCAGAGCTATCCGAACCAACAGCAATGAATCGAGCCAAAAGGGGTAAGCATTAACACAAGCATGCGAAGGTGGTGGCGTTATTCACCACCATGCAAAACAATTATGGTCAAAGTACAACCGTCGATATAGATGTTCAATTCATAATAGTAGATCATCCATTAAGTCAGGTGTACAACTAATCAAATGCAATGTGCATACAAATACGTGCCAACACTATGCCATAGTGTTCAAAACATTTGACGTATAGATCAACACCCAAAATCAAATATGCGCTAATGTATTGATTCATAAGTTTAACCAAGGTACCAAATAGTTGACAAGCCAAACAAACATAAAAGATTAACATAAGGATCCTATCATACATATATAAAAATTAAATCAAAACCCTTATGCATTTCATAGAATCAAAGATTAGGCAAGTCATAAAATGCAAATCCAAATGCTCAATGTCTTACAAACTCAAAGAAAATCAAGTCATATAATCAATCGAAGTATGAGAACTGATCAAAGGATATTGCCAATCGTGTAATGACAAAAGAAATAACCACAGTTCAGATAATGATTGAAAAATAACTTTGAAAGGATAAGTTTTCATGCTTACAGTCGTGAAAACTTAACGAAGACAAATGTGTCTATGTCGCAAGAAATGAAAATGTCGTTTATTTGAAAAATGCGACGAAAAACTTGACGTTCGCAAGACATAGGTGTAGGCAGCTTATAGGATAATAGAAAAAGGTGAATTGGCTGCCAACAATATCTCAAGGAAATATTGAAAAATTTTGGCATGGAAAATTGTACACCAGTGAACACTCCCATGACTACCAGTTGCAAACTCAACAAAGATGGCGATGCTCCAGAAATAGATCAAACCATGTACAATTCCATGATAGGAAGTTTTTTTATCTCACATCTTCAAGTCCTGAAATCATGCAAGTTGTTGGTTTGGTAGGTAGGTTTCAGTCCAATCCCAAGGAAACTCATGTTCTTGCAGTTAAAAGCATATTTAGGTACTTGCAAGGCACCATTGATTATGGATTATGGTATCCAACAAACACAGATCTTGTTCTTATAGCTTATATAGATGCATATTGGGCAGGAAGTATTGATGATAGAAAAAGAACTACTGGAGGTGCATTATTCCTCGGCATTTTTTTAGTATCCCGGCTCAGCAAGAAACAAACTTCCATTCCCCTTTCTATTGCTGAAGCAAAGTATATAATTGCATCATCCTATTGTACGAAAGTATTGTGGATAAATACCAATCTCAAGAATATTCAAGTTCCTTGTGATCAACCTGTTTCCATCATGTGTGACAATACAAGTGCTATTAATCTCTCTAAAAATCCTATTCAAGACTCTAAAACTAAGCATATACCCATCATGTATCACTTTCTCAGAGAGCACGTTCAGGATCAGGTGGTTAAACTAGAATACGTTCCTTCCAAAGAGAAATTTGCATATATCTTTATGAAGTCATTACCTAGGGACTCCTTTGAATACCTCAAAGAACATTTGGGAGTCCTTCCCACTCCTCATTAAGGCACATAACCTTAATGATAGGTTCAAGGCTATTGAAAGACATATTCATCCTTAGGGGAAGCAGCGCAAGAAATTGAACAACAGGAAATCCAACATTCAGATAGGGGGAGTCACTCTCAAGATGTGTGCAATAAGTAGGGAAGATATATTTTCCATTGATTTCAAAGGGGGAGAAAAATAGAGTTGTGACAAAGAGGAGCATACAACAAGGGGGGGAGAAGTCCAGAGGAACACACTGACAGGGGGATCATCTCAACAATAGATTTTCCATCAATGAAAAAGGGGGAGTTTGTTGAGCATATGTTTTCATTGATGTCAACGTGGTGCACAAAAAATATGCTGCAAAGTTGGCACACATGAAGAGGAAGTGTGTGATAGATTTATTTCTACACGAGAATAAGAAGTGCAAAGTAGAATTATTTCTACACGGGAAGAGGAAGTGGGTGGTAGGATTCTTTCTACATAAGAAGAGGAAGTGTGTGGAAGGATTCTCTCTAATGTACTATCGCATATCCACATGAAACATAACTCTTAGAAGAAATATTGAAAGGTTGAAAATAGAAGTGCAGAGAAGGATTGAAAGACGAAGGGATCAATGACGCAAAATAAATCACGAAATTAATTGAGTCTGCCAGGAGTGCACGTAGAACAAGAGGATGACCTATGACATAGTTTACAAGTAAAGTAGACTGCGACAAATTCCCTTGTCTATGATTGTGAAGTGAATAAATGGATATTTGTACTGCAACACAATGAAATATGTGAAAATATCGCAGGGTGCCTTGAGAAAAGCAATGAGTGATAGAGGGGACTGTGATGGGATGAGTTTATCCGTGAAGTAGATGATTTGTAAACCAAAATGTGAGTTACTACGAAAATGAATGATTTGGTAATACAATAAATATTTCATCAGTTTGAGTTAATCAAAATATCCAGAATAGAATTTTGTCCACATACAACTAATTGGACCTTGATTTGGTCAAAATATGTCCACAATATAACTATCATGCATACACATGCTTTATTTAGACATAAGTGTAACTGAAATAAGTTTGATTTGGTAAAAATAATTCTACAATGTAACCATTATGTGTCCACATATAGGAAGAAGAAATTAGGAAAAAGCACTATAAATAAGGACATGCTATGTTCGATTAAGGTGCAGATGAAAAGAGAAGAAAAGGGACCTGTAATTGTTCAACTAAACTATCAGATTAATTTTTGCAGAAAAAGGTCCAGTTTTGTAAGAACATTTTAAAACTAAATTTAGGGTGGCAGGGTAGTGCTAGGGTGAGTTGAACCTCACAGAAGATTGGTTTCCTCATTATCTATGATAGGTTGGTGCCTGAGAGGATTGGTGTCCTCATTGTTTGTGACAGGTTAGTTCCTGAGAGGATCAATGTCCTCATTTGCATCAGGTTGGTGCTTGAGAGGATTGGTGTCCTCATTATTCATGACAAGTTGGTGCCTGAGAGGATTGGTGTCCTCATTTACGATACATGGGTGCATGTTAAGCTCAAAACTTGTAAATTGTAAGTTGGTGCTTGGAGAAGAACATAAATAAAGTTGTTCTATGGTTTTCTCCCGTATTGGGTTTCCACATAAAATTTCTAGTCTAAAGTCTTTTATGTTGTGTTTTGTGTTTTGGATGTACTATTGATTAAGTAAGCATGTCTAAACAACTTTAATTTGTTTTTAAAGGAAAGAAAATTTAAAAATATGATACAATATTGATTCACCTCCCCCCCCCTCTCATTATTGTTGTAGTTTATAACCAACCCTAGAAGAAGTCCAAAATCCCTAGAAACCCCTTGAAGTAATGGGTGATGTCAAACCTAGAAGAATCCCCAAATCAAGTTCAAAATCTTCTAGAAGTGATGGGTGTATTTGAAGAAGCATCCAAAGTGGTCCCCTTATGGGGTAGCTTTAAGCATGGCCCTCACGGGAATATGCTTTGAAGAAGTCTACAAGAATCCCTGGAAATATGGTTAAGTGGTTAAGAAACCCCAAAGGTGTGGTCATGAATCCTAAAGTTGGTTGAAGAAGAAGAGTACGATAGGTAGTACGCCACATGGTTCCTCATGATTGAGAATTTATGCCCTCTTAAAGTTGAATACCCGAAGTATGGTCAAGAATCCCCAGATCTAAGGTCAAATAAGTTACAGGTCGGCCTCAAAATTAATTAAAGGAGAAAACATTGTTGCAACAAGAATGTACAAGTTGGCCCTAAAGTCAAATAAAGGAGGTATTTTGAAAAGTATAAATATACATCAAGAACCTCTCATTTGATCATTCAAGAAAGTGTGTGTTTATGGTATGGAGCTAGCATAAATGGGTCTCCACTTGTGTTAGAAAGATTGGCAATCTCAACAAATAAAATTGGATTAGGAGAAAGGAGGTTGAGGAGTGAAAGAAGTGACTATACTAGTTTTCTGAGCTTATTAGTGGGTTGTAGTGGAGAAAGACACATATTTATGAGGTTATCTGTGGGTCACAATGGAGAAAAGTGTATATGTTTGTGGTTCACAGTAGAGAAAAGAGAATATTTTTGAGTTTATCTGCGGGGAACAATGGAGAAAAGTGTGGATGTACGCGGGTCACGGTGGAGAAAAGTGTGGATGTATGTGGGTCACGGTGAAGCAAAGCGCAAATTTTCACGGGTTGACAGTGTATGAGTAGCGGATCTGTGAAACATTTATGAAGATGGAGCCCTTGTCTTGATTCTAAGGTTGAGAAAGGTATTATGATCAGATATATGATGAATTAAGCTTTCCTCATGATGAAAGGTATGTTTTTCTACATGTTTTGAAGTATGTCTTGGATATTTCGGTATATTCCTTGAGGCATATCTTAGAGAGTCTTTGGCATGTGGATAGAGACATATGTTGGTGATATGATCTCTGATGTATTAGGTTTTTATAGAATGCAAGGTATGATTTCTATGTGTTTTGATGTTCATATCTTGGTGTTTATGGTATATTCTTAAGGCATATCTTTTGGTACATGGTTGAGGCGTATAATGAATGATATGGCATATGTTTGAGGCATATATTTTAGTACATGGTTGAGGCATATCATGAATGATATGGCATGTGTCTTAGGAATATATATTGGTACATGGTTTAGGCATATATCATGAATGATACAGAATATCTTTGAAATATATCTTTGGTACATGATTTATGGATATTGTGGCACATATGGTTTGAGGCATATGTTGGTGATGTCGGGCATATGTTTTTGGTGATATTGACATATGATTTATGTGACTGGATCTAGTTTTGTTGATGATGATGTATCATTATCAGTGACAGGTTAATTATCAACGACAGGTTGATTATCAGTGATAGTGACAGGTTGAGTATCAATGACAATGACGAGTTGATTATCAATGAAAATGATAGGTTGATTATCAGTGACAGTGACAAGTTGATTATCAGTGACAGTTTTAGTGATAGGTTGAGTCTCCATTTATATTTCAGGGAGGCAGGAAGGGGCAAGGAAAGGGGGTTGTATCCTCCTTCTGGTTGGATCTGAAGAATATAGGGAGTTGGAGCTTCCTTAAGGTTGGAGCTTGTAAATCAGGGGGTTAGAGCCTCTTTACACTTGGTGCTAGAGAATATAGGGAGTTGGAGCTTCCTTTAGGTTGGAGCCTGTAAACTAGGGTGTTGAAGCCTCCTTCTAGTTGGAGCTAGAGAATTTGGGGAGTTGTAGCTTCCTTCAGGTTGGAGCATGTAAACAACAAATAGGGGGTTGGTTCCTCCTTCCAGTTGGTGCTAGAGAATTTTGCAATTTGGTGCTTCCTATGAATGTAATCTTATGATATATAAGAAATCATTTTGTCGTTTTCTCCCATTTGGGTTTCCACATAAAAATATCTTGTACACTTTGTAGGATCTTGTTAGAAAAACAAGATCATGGAGCAATAAATAAATAAAATGTGGAAATAAAACACAGTGTGGGCTATGTCCACTAGAGAAATTACAGTGTGGGCTATGTCATAAAAGAGGGTTTCCTTCTAGGAAAAAAAACCCTAAAAATAACTTCTACCATCAGATATGCGACCTTATAATGAATGATCCAGATTTAATATGAAATTACAATATTTTACAAGGAAATTTTTCTCAATATTTCGCTTTGGGTGCAATGCCCCCGAATCCCCCATCAAAGGGGGGATAAAAAAAAATATCCCCCCCCCCCTCCGTGGATCCTCCTAGCGACATTGTTTTGGGGGGAAGCCTCCCCACACACCCCATTAGGGAATGGGGTCCAAGAATGGATGAAACAAACCTCTGAATCAGGAAGATAATCAGGCTCCACAACCAATAATCTCCCACTTGGAGATTGATCACAACAACTCCTCTATTGTTGTACGTGTTGGCCTATACTCCACCTTGGACCTAGAAAATTTCTCATCTTCACCTTCATTCTTGAATACCAACTGAAACTGAGCAGGAAATCAGTTTCTCCCTAGTTACTCCCTTTGTTAACATGTCTGCAAGATTCTGGCTAGAATGTATCTTTTCCAACTCAAATATCCATCTTCCAAGACATAGCGTATGAAATGGTACCTGATTTGTATATGCTTAGTCTTTGAATGGAAGGATGAGTTCTTTGCAAGATGATTGGAACTCTCACTGTCACAATACAACATGTTATTCTCCTCCTTCTTTCCCAATTCCTCCATCAACTTTTGTAACCAAATCATTTCTTTACTAGCCTTTGTAGTAGCAACATACTCTTCTTCTATTGTTGAAAGTGAAACAACATTTTGTAGTTTTGAAATCCAAATTAATGATGTTCCATTTACATTAAAATCATACCCTGTTGTGCTCCTCCTGCTATCTTTATCACCTTCCATATCTGAATCAACATATCCTTGTAGAACAATGTTTGAACCTCCAAAACATAATGCATGGGTAGCAGTACCTGTCAAATACCTAAGAATCCACTTTACTATCTCCCAATGTTCTTTACATGGATTGTTCATATACCTACTCACAACTCCCACTGCATGTGCAATATCTGGTCTTGTGCAAACCATCGCATACATCAAGATTCCAACTGTTGATGAATAAGGGACCCTGAACATGTATTCTATCTCCTCATGTGTCTTGGGACACATTTCCTTGGTAAATTTGAAATGGCTATCCAAAGGTGTACTAACTAGTTTTTCATTCTGCATTCTAAACCTCTCCAACACCTTCTCCATGTACTCACCCTAAGACAATGTTAATTTGTGATTTTTCTTGTCTCTTGTTATTCTCATACCAAGGATTTTCTTTGCAGTACCCAGATCCTTCATCCCAAATGAATTATCTAATTTCATCTTGAGCACATTTATATCCTACATATTAGACCTTGCAACAAGCATGGTATCTACATACAATAGAAATATAATATATCTTCCATTTTCTATCCTTTTAAAATAAACACAGTGATCAGAATGACATCTACTATAACCTTGTTCTATCATAAACCTATCAAACTTCAAATACCCATGTATTGAAGCTTGATTTAGGCCATACAATTTCTTCTTCAAAATGCATACCAAATTTTCTTTTCCTTTGACCTCATACCCCTATGGTTGCTGCATGTAAATATCTTCCTCCAAATCCCCATGGAGAAAAGTTGTTTTTACATCTAACTGTTCAAGCTACAAATATTCTACTGCCACAAAACTTAAAATAGTCCTAATTTAAGTCATCTTAACAAAATGAGAAAATATTTCATCAAAATATATACCTTTCTTTTGTGCAAACCCCATTACAACAAGTCTAGCCTTGTACCATTTTTTTCCTCAATTTTCTTCCTTCAACTTGTAAACCCGTTTATTCTACAATGCTCTTTTTCCTGCAATCAACTAAACCAAGTCCCAAGTCTGGTTATTTACCAAGGAATCCATTTCCTCTTTCATGCCTTGCTCCCACTTATTTTTACTGTCTACCTGCATTGTCTCTTCATAACATTCAAGTTCACCAGAATCAGTCAACAATAAATAATACAATGAAGGAGAGTATCGTTCAAGGGGTCTACTTAACCTCATAGATATTCTAACAACACGTGTAGGAGGTTTAGGTACTTGTTTCTCATCTTGTTGTATATTTTGATTTTTCGGTACCTTTGGAATTTGGTTTTTCAGTGATCTCATCAAGAACTGTGTATTCTAGTTTTTCTTTTTCTTGTTTCTTTCCCTGCAACTGATATTTGTACACGACCTTCTCATTGAATATGATATCTCTACTCCTAATGATTTTTTGATTTTCATAATTCCATAAGTGATAACGAAAATCATTAAAACTGTATCCAATAAAGGTACACTTCTTGTATTTTTCCTGAAGCTTTGTTCTATTTTCTTCATCAATATGGACAAATGCTTCACAACCAAAAGTATTCAAAAAAGAATAGTTTACCCTTTTACCTATCCATTCCTCCTTTGGAATTCCACCATTCAAAGATCTTGAAGGTCCTTTTTTTATTAAGTAAACAACAATATCTATATCATCTGCCCAAAACTGTAAGGGAAACCTAACATGAAATCTCATACTCCTTGCATGCTCCATTATTTTCTTGTTCATCCTCTCTGACACACCATTTTCTTGTGGTGTTTCTGGATCTATTTTCTCTCTATGAATCCCATGGTATGAAAAATACTCATAAAACTCCTTGTTGCAATATTCACCTCCATTTTTTGATCTGAGACACTTGAACCTTTTTCCTATCTCATTCTCAACCAAATATTTACACTTCTTAAAGTATCAAAAACATCATATTTCTGTCGAATGTAATAAATCCAATTTTTTTTAGTTGCATCATCAATAAATGTAACATAATAATGAGATCCACCAAGATATGATACCTAAGTTGGTCCCCATAAATCTATATGCACAAGCTCTAACCTTTCACTCTTTTTTTCTTTTCCAACTTTGAGAATTCTATCTCTCTTATGTTTTCCATAAACAAAGTGCTCACAGAAATCTAAATCAATTTGTTTAAGATCTTGCAACAAACTTCTTTTGTGAAGTATCTGCATCCCCTTCTCACTAATGTGTCCAAGCCTATGATGCCAAAGTGTTGTATCCACTCCTATAAAAGATAAAAAGATAGAATAATCAGTATTACCAGTACATAAATACAATGTACCTACCTTCTCTCCTTTTTCTATCACTAGTGATCCTTTGGTGACCTTCCACACCTTATCTGTAAATATGGATATACAACCTTCACTTTCCAATTTTCGTGTTGAAATTATATTTTTCCTTAGATATGGAACATGTATTACCTATTTCAACAAAAATTGGTTTCCATTCCTTTTCTTTATTTTTACCTTTCTCATTCCAACAATTTTGCATGGTGCATCATCACCCAAATGAATCTGTCCAAAATCACCTTGAACATAATATAGAACATTTTCCTATGGAGTGTGGCATGAAATGAAGCCCCTGAATCTACTACCCAAGACTCAAAAATATTGTCTACAGAAAGAATCAAAGCATCCTGTAACACATCACCTATTACATTTGCTTCCTGATTTTTCTCTTGTTGTCCCTCTCTTTGTTTCTTTGGAGCTCTGTAGTCTTTCTTCAAATGTCCTTTCTTCCCACAATTCCAACACTCTATATTTCCTAGTCTGGACTTGGATCCTCCCTTCCTAGAATTCCCATGGTTCCCTGAGCCCTTTACTATATCCTTTTTTATTCCCATTTTCTCCATGTTTCACGCATTATTTGATGTCTCACTTGTGCTTTTCTGTCGTATTTCCTCGCTAAGGATAACACCAACAATATCATCAAATTTTAGAGTGTTTGAACCAGAGACAAAGTTACTTAAATCCATAACCAAGACATTCCAGCTTTCTTGCAATGAACACAGGATAGAAGAGCCCCAACCTCATCATAAAAGTCCACTTTTACATAACTTAGCTTATTAGTAACTGTATTAAATTCATTTAAATGATCTACAACAGACCCACCTTTTGACATCTTCATATTAAATAATCGCTTCATTAAAAATAACTTATTGGACAACGAGGGTTTTTCATACAGTTTAGCCAATGTGTCCATCAAATCCTTCATTATCTTTTCTTTTGAAATATCGAAAGCCACCAATGTTTCCAGGCTCATTCGTATCGTTCCTAGTGTATTTTTGTCGAAAAAATCCCATTCTTCGTCCTTCATGGACATTGGCTTCTTTTTTATTCCACCCAATGGTAGGAATAGATCCTTCTGATATAAAGAATCTTCCATCGACATCTTCCATAACTGTTAGTTTTGGCCTTTAAATTTCTTGACCCTAAACTTTCCATATTCTGCCATTGCTCCCACTAGAACCAGGAACCCTCTTTTCTTATGAGTTACCTTTCGCTTTGATACCAGTTGTTAGAAAACAAAATTGTAGAGAAATAAAATAAAACAAATGTGGAAATAAAAAACAGAAGATACACAATACAATAGAGACATAGATATACATGGTTCATCCAGTGTGGGCTACATCCACCAGAGAAATTGTTAGGTCTTTCTTTTTTCTTGTCTAGCAAAATGAAGGGATACAACCTACATCTCAACCGTTGTAACTTCATCTTCTTTCTCTCGTAGTCTACTCTCTCAGAATAAAATATTCACAATAATACACAGCAATAGTAAAATTCCCTCATAAAAGAGGGTTTCTTTCTAGAGAAAAAAACCCTTAAATAACTTCTATCGTCATATCTGCGATCTTTTAATGAACAATCCATATTGACTACGAAATTACAATATTCTACAAGGAAATTTTTCCCAATATTTCACTTTAGGGATGCTTCCCTCGAATCCCCTGCCAAGGGGCGGCTACAAAAATTGTCGCCACCCCCCCATTGACTCCCCTGGAAATTTTTTTGTTGGGGAAATACCCCCCACACTCCACCATTTGAGAATGGGTTCCAATCATAGCTGAAACAAACCTCTGAATCAGGAAGATAATCAAGTTCCACAACCAACAGATCTGATGCATTGTTGAATGGTATTGTTTATGGTTATATGTCCATGACATGTTAAATGAAATCATAATTGAATGGAATTATTGATAAGTTAACGTTTACATATGTTGTGATTAAAAAAGGTAAAAAGTGTTCAATATTGTTTCACCCCCCTCTCAGTATTGTTTAATATTCCAACAAAAACACCTTCAACTAAAGTGACCTTCACAACAATACTTGTTAATACTAATCATCTTAAAAAGAGATAAGTACAATTAAAAATGATTCATAATTGATTGCATTAATTGAAGTTCCAAAACAAAATTCAAGATGATAGTTGTAAATGGTTGTTAAATTTTCATATACGACATCATAAAATGTAGAAAAAAATAATTTGGTAAATTGTATTAACTTTTTGGAATTATTGCAACACGATGATAACTAATAATGCACAAATATACCCATTATTTTTTTTTGTGAAAACACCACTAATTATTCTTTTATTCTTGATGCACAAGCATCTTTGGCCTTAAGCAATCCACATCAACAAAAAATATTTTAATTTCAAGCTAGTAATTGTAGGGGAAATAAGTGTTGCAACTCAAGTTGTCACAACACTCTGGTTGTAAGTATAATTTTTGTAACACCCATGTTGTAAATCATAGTATTGCAGCACTAGCGTTGAAACTCCCATTGTTGCAACACACGTTGCTGCAACACCAGTGCTACAACTCCAGGCATGTTGAAACTTCCACTATAGTGTTGTGGTTATGTCATTCTATGACTCCACATGTCTTGGGAAGATTTAGTGGAATTTGGTGGATAAATTACAAAAGGAAATCGATTGAATGGAAAATGATTGAGAAGTTGGGCCATTGGAAAAACTTGGCTTCCAAATCACATTGGTGGGGAAGAAAAAGAAACAGCTGATAATTGGAACGAAGGAAAAAATGTCCTCCTTCTAAGAAACAGGAGAAGAAAAAGAAAACGAGAAGGATTTTGCTCAGTAAAAAAGAAAGAAAAGGGAGAGATGGAAGAGAGGATACAAAGAAGCGACATCTGCAGGAAAAATGAGCAAAAAAAGGAATGTCGAGTTTTGGGTTCACAATGTGGAACTGTGAATGTGCACCCAACCATTGAATCGGAATGAGGACTATGCTAGATTGTATGGTAATGTAATGAGACTGTAAGAGACAAATTTTTTCTTGCTAATAAATAATTTTGATTCCATGTTTAATGGTGTTGTCTCTTATTTCCTTTTCCTATGACTGTAAATTCCTCTTAGCATTATTTAAGTTGTTAATTTCTATTAATGTTGGTATGTTGGTAGTTGTGCACTCTGTGGGAAGAAACATGGTTTGGTAGTTGGGTGAGTACGTGATCAAGGGTGACTAAATCAAGTGGTATCAACATTGGTTTAGATCCTTAGTTGTGAGAGATAGTGCCCGAAAGTAAGGCCTATGGATGTTAGTCCAAGTGAGGGCTACAAGACAACTTGTAAGGATGCCACCATGTAGAGCAGGAGTAGCATGAGGAGGTGCGAGGAACCGAAAATTAGAGGAATTATGAAGAAGGATAGAAGAACTGGAAAATAGAAGGCATGGAGATGTTGAAACAAATTCAGAGTCTGGAGATGAGCCTAAAGAAAAGTGAAATGTTGAGTAAGAAGACCCAACAGTATGTTTGATATATTTTCTGAAAGGAAAAGGTAGTGCAAGGGTGGAAGTTTCATGTTATGATGGTAGTTTGAAATCCAAGACTCTCATTGACTATATGGGAGAGATTGAAAGATATTTTGAGTATGAAAATGTTCAAGATATCAATCTGGTTTGATTTTCCATGACAACGCTAAAGGGTCATGATGCACTCTAGCGGGATATACTACAGAAGGATAGGGTAGGAAACTTACAAGAGAATATAAGAACCTTGAGGAAGATGGTGAGAAAATTCAAGGAGAAATTCCTACCTATCGATTACTAGAAGAATTTTTTTAAGTAGGTGCAAAACTTAAGGCAGAAAGAGACATGTGTTCATGAATATACTGAGGAATTTTTCAAATTTTCACTCAGATCATGGATAAAGGAGTCAATATATCAAAGACTCATGAGATACGTGAATGGGTTGAAATATCAGATTCAAGATGCGATGAGTACGTGTTACTTTCGTAATGTAGATGAATCCTATCAAGTTGCTTTGAAAGTGGAATAAAATATTGATAGAAGGTTTCAATATAAGTTATGAGGAAAAGGACCTATAGGTAGTGGTAGAGAAAATATTTCTAAAATTAATGAAAAAGAGGATGAAGCGACTAGCATCAAGAATACAAGATGAGGAACTGGTAGAGGCATATGATTTTGTAGAGGTAAGTATGTGATCACCTATTACAAATGCATAATAGAAGGTCACAAGGAATCTGAATGCCCAGAGAATCATAATACAAGGAGAAGAAATTATTGATTAATTGGGTTGGTTTTCATTGATGTCAACCCTTGAAGAAAGTTCAGTAGCGAATTCTGGTAGCACAAGGTTTGGGTAATGGACCCAAGTTTGTTTGATGTATAATGGTATGATTTTTGATATATTTGTAGGTAAAACTATTCTAGATGGATATTACATGTCATTCCATTTCTGGTGGTATGTGGAACGTCACATAACTCCTAACGGTTTGAGAGTTATGGCCTTACGAAATTGAAGGACCCTCATATGATTGGCTTGAAACCCCAAAAGGTCAAAGAAGTCAAAGTGCTTGCAAAGAAAAAATTATTTAATAATAAAGTGAAGTGACAAAGTCAAAGAGGATTATTTAAATAATAAAGTGAAGTGACAAAATCAAAGAGGATTATTTAAATAATAAAGTCAAGTGACAAAGTCAAGGAGGATTATTTAAATAATAAAGTAAATAGAGAAATTTCTAATTATGGAAAGTGGTTATAAGAAGGTTAACCCTAAAATGAGGAAAATGGGTTAAGTGGTCAAGTGACTATTGGACACATGGGCAAGTGGAAAATTGGGAAAAGTTGGACATAGGTGACTATGTGGACAAAGTGGCCTAGAAGATGCTTCTAAGGAAGCTACTTGGAGAGTATAAATAAGAGGAAGGGCTCTCTCATTTTAATCACACTTGAGCATATTGAATATCTACAGGTGACTGAGGTAACCAAAGGATATCTAATTCGTATTTCAGAGGGAAGGTGAAGTAAATAAGGCCGAAATTCAAGAGAGGATAAATTATTTTGATGATGCTTTCTAAGGTATGTTATTTACAGGTCATCTCACCATTTTCACAATAAATATTTTTTCTAGAATGATTCAGACCGTGAAATTGGGAGGCCATTGAGGAAAAATATCCAAGTACATGTGGTACAAATTTCATCTTGTGGGTTGTGTTATTTTTGGAGTTACACTATGTGGAAAATAGGGTTTGTGGCTAGTCCTGAAACAAGTCTAAAACAGGTGTTTTGGGTAAAAACGTCATAAATTCTTCATAAAAGATCCAAATTCAGTAAGACTAAATGTGTTGGTTAGAGTATAGTCTTTAGTATTTGTATAAAATTTTGAGATCCATATAACAAATATTCTGTGAGTGGCACACTCTACAAGTTCTCTCTCTAGAATAAGCTAGAATTCAACAAGGTATGTCATTTTTGTATATAACTCCTTTTCTGAGAGGTTCCAAGTAGTGACACCTGGAGGAATTGCATAAAACACACTAAAGAACATTGTGTACTGTTTTCATATCTTTATTCATTATAGGTACATAGTTATGATTATTTCAATTTAGGATTGTTGACTAATCCAAAACTAGTCATGTGAGACTAAAGTAAATTTTGATGAAAATGCTAGTATCTTGTTGTTAAAGTTAAGGAATGTTTGTAGGTTGAGGTACATTTTGGTGCATGGTTTATTCACTTGTTTATGGTACAATTTGATTACAGTTGTTTTGGTACAGATTGGTGCATGGTTGATGCACTTGTTTATGGTACAGGTTCATTACAGGTTGAGGTACAGGTTGATGCATGGTTGATGCATGGTTCAGGTTATTGGTACATGTTGTTTGGTGCAGGTTGATTGGCACAATTTTACAATAGAATATCTCATAGTGATAGTGTGACAGTGGTTCCATCATTCTACTTATATGTCAGGGCGGTTGGACGGGGCAAGGACAGGTGGTTGTAGACACCTTCCGGTTGTAGCCGAAGAACATAGGGGGTTGTAGCCTCCTTTTGGTTATAGCCAAAGAATTGGGGAGTTGGAGATTCCCTTAGGTTGTAGCCTGAGAAACTAGGGGATTGGAGCTTCCTTCCATTTGAAGTTGGAAAACAAAGGAAGTTGGTGCTTCCAATGAATGTAATTCTTCAATACATATAAGAAAAAACATTCCATGTTTTTCTCCCGCTTTGGGTTTCCACGTAAAAACACTGGTGTACTGTGTATGTGTATGATTGTTTATTTGTTCATTGTTTATTTACTCTGCAAATATTGGATTATAATGCTACATTTATATAACACTTACATTATATGGTTAAAAAGGATTAGATTCTTCTAATATTGATTCACCCCCCCTCTCAGTAATCCAACAATTGGTATTAGAGCAGGTTCCTTCAGAAATAAATTTAATCATTGAAAGGTAGATCATGGAGAGAAACAACATGTATAAAAATGGAATACCACATTTTGATGGACATAAGTATGCATTTTGGAGCATAAGGATGAAGACATATATACAAGCACATGGATTTGAAATTTGGAAATCAATTGTAGATGGATACACAGCACCGACAGTTCCATCAACAAATGACAAAGTAGTGAAACTTGGTCAGAATAATTCCAAAGCCACAAATTCACTTCTGAATGGTCTTGGAGAATCAGTATTCACCAATGTTGCACATTGTAAATCCGCTAAAGATATTTGGGACAAACTTCGAAATATTTATGAAAGAGATTCAAAAGTCAAAGAAGCAAAGCTTCAAACTTACAGAGGTCATTTCGAACAACTAAACATGAAGGAAGATGAGAATATTGAAGCTTCATTTTTACGAGTCGATGAAATAGTAAATGCAATCTTGGGATTGGGAGAAGAAATCAAAGAATATGTAATTGTTCAAAAGGTACTAAGATATCTTCCTATGAGATTTGACCCTAAGATATCAGCACTAGAAGAAAGAGAAGATCTAAATTCAATAAGCATAGACGAACTACATGGAATCTTCACAGCATATGAAATGAGAACTAAATAGGAAAATCTAGATATAAAAGAAACAACCTTCAACGCATCCAAAAGGTCAAAGAAAAAAGAAAAAGAACATAGCAGCAGCAGTGACATCTCGGAAGATGATGAAGAAGCAACCAACTTTGTCAGAAGATTGAACAAGGGAACCAACGACAGGTATAGAGGTAAGATTCCTTTGATATGTTTTAATTGTGATGGTATTGGTCATTTTTCTAACAAATGTCCTCATAAGAAAAAGAGAAATGATGAAGGTTACTCAAATAGCAAACAAACATATAAAGAAAAAAGAACCACAATGAAAGTTTTCCAGAAAAGTTTATGCACCAAACAAGACATCTCATCATCAGATGAAGATGAAGTTAGTGACAGTAAGACAGAAAGAGTTATATTCATGGCAGTAGAAGACTTTGAAGAAGAATATGAAGAGGCCGAATAAGAATATGAAGAGGCATGAGTTGACTACCGAGAATAATTTTTGTGTGCCATAGAAGTTATCAAAAGAGAAAACAAGAAAAACAAGAAACTACAAGTGGAACTAGACAAGAAAGAAGACACTCGGGAACTAGAACAAATGATCACAAATTTGAAGGTTCAAATTGAAGAAGATAAAATAATTGAAGAAACACTCAAAGAACAACTAGAAGGAAGAGACAGGATCATTGGAAATTTGGAAGCATAAATTGTCACATTAAGAAAGGATCTTCAAAAGAAAAATATGCAGAACAACTCAAAAGTTTTGAATGACATCATCAACAGTCAAAAACCTCATTATGACAAGTCTGGACTTGGATACAATCAGACAGAAAAGGTATCAATCTCCAAAACAAAAGAACAAGAAACATATCCAAAAATCTATGCAGAAACAATCAAAGGGGTAGGAAGGTCTACAAAGAAAATTACAGCGACACTCCTCCACCGAGGATATTCATATTTCATAATCAACGACCGACAAAAACATATAGGCCTTAGGAAGAAGAAGGATTCATAAGAGTACCTCCTTTCAGAATATCTTCAACTCCCAGGTATCAAACTATATTTTTTTGTTTATGTTATGCATGTAATAATTTTGGACATAAAGTTGTGAATTGGAGAGCTAACAACAGGAACATAAACAACTTTGAAAGTCATACACAAAAGGGTTATCCAAGAAGGCCTAGTGAAACATAGAGAAGAAGTTACAACAGGTTTGAATCTTTGAGAAATGAAGTGGAATGATACAAATGTAATAACTTTGAAAACATGGCCAAAGATTGTAGAATGACAATCCCTCCTAGAGAACTAGAACAGAACAAAAACAGTCACAGATAGGAACCTCAGAAAAGTACATGGATAAGAAAGTAGAATCAGTATAGAAATTAACAATGCACACTTGCTCTACAAGATAAGAAGAAGAAACGTAATTGGTATGTTGACAGTGGTTGTTCAAAACACATGGCAGGTGATAGAGACATGTTTCTTACATTAAGAAAGGAAAGAGATGGATCAGTCTCCTTCGGAAATGATGATTCATCTAAAATCATTGGAAAAGGCATAGTCGGAATTGGGAACATGAATACCAAGGCAGAAAATGTTCTACTAGTAGAAGATATGAAACATAATCTTCTAAGTGTGATTCAAATGTGTGATCAAGGTCATAAGGTTACTTTTGATTCACAAAAGTGTGAGATAAGAAAATAAGGTTCAGGAAAATTGGTTGCAACAGTTGCGATAACTTCAAGCAACATATATGTATTAAGTGATATTGGAAATGAAAAGTGTTGCCTAGGAAAGGAATATGAAATTTGTCTATGGCACAGAAGAATGGGTCACATACATTTTGATAACCTTGTCAAAGTCAGCAAATGGGAAGAATTTAAAGAAATGCCCCAGATCACGAAACCAACCAACACTTTATTCAAGCATTGTCAACAAGGATAGAAAACAAAGATGATGTTTATATCAAAAGAATATTCAACGACAAGACCACTAGAAATTGTGCATACTGATCTAGTTGGACAAACTATAAAAAAGGGTTTAAAAGGTTAGAAATAATTTATGTTATTAGTTGATGATTATACAAGAATGACTGTGGTTTTCTTTCTCGGGAATAAGTCAGAAGATTTTGAAAACTTCAAGGTCTACAAGGAAATGTTTGAAAATGAAATGGATTCAAAAATCAAATGCTTGAGATCTGATAATGGAGGAGAGTTCACTTCAAATGAATTTATGGACTACTTGAACAAGGATGGAATAAAAAGGAAATTCTTTGTTGCTAGGACACCTCAACAAAATGGAGTTGTTGAAAGAAAGAACAGTACAATACATGAAATGGCTTGAACAATGCCAATGGATTCCAAATTGACAGATATCTTTTGGACACAAGAAGTGCATACAAAAGTTCACATTCAAAATAGAGTAATGCTCAGAAAAAACACTGACGAAACCCCTTACGAGCTATGGAAAGGAAGAGCAATAAATGTGAAGAACTTCAGAGTTTTTGAAAGCAAATGCTACATCAAAAGAGAAGATGGCATAATGGGAAATTTTGACTCTCGTGTGGACAAAGGAGTACTTGTTGGTTACTCAAGTACAAGTAAAGAATACAAGTGTTACAACCTGAGATTGAACAAAGTTGTGGAAAACATCAACGTAACAATCGATGAAATGGGTAGACAAGAATTAAAGGAAGAAGAAAATGAATCAATGGAACAACTTTACGAAGAAGAAGTAGAAGATGAAAAAGAAGTAGAAGGGGAAGATGAAGAGGATTCGACAGAAGCAGAAGATCAAGTTCAGGAGGTGCCTCCAAAGACACCTAGCAGACGAGTACAGAAGGATCATCCTTTAGATCATATTATCAGAAAAAAAGATGCAGGAGTTGAGACTAGAAGACGAATCCTTTCACCAGAACAAATGCACCCAGCACTCTCATCCTTGATTGAACCAACCTGTTTTGAAGAGGCCAACAAGGATGAAATTTGGAATAAGGCCATGGATGAAGAATTGGATCAAATAAAGAAAAATGGCACTTAGGAATTGGTTCCAAGACCAAAGGATAAGAATGTGATCAACACAAACTGGGTATACAATAATAAATTGAATGAAGATGTACAAATTACAAGGAACAAAGCTATATTGGTATGTAAGGGATATGCACAGGTTGAAGGAAACGACTTTGAAGAGACATTTTCCCCAGTTGCCAGAATGAAAGAAATCCAATTTCTTTTATCTTATGCATGCTCCAAAAATATTAAAGTGTATCAAATGGACGTAAAATCAGCTTTTTTGAATAGGGAACTTGAAGAAGAAGTCTACATTGAACAACCAAAAGGATTTGAGTTGTCATAGAATGCATATTATGTGTCTAAATTAAAGAAGGCCTTGTATGGTCTAAAATAGGCTCCTAGAGCATGGTACTCTAGACTAGATAAATATCTACATCAAGCAGGGTTTAGAAAAGGAAGTGCAGACAACAACCTCTACATCAAGGTAACTCAAGATAGTATTTTATTAATTGAAATTTATGTTGATGATATTATTTTTGGAAGTACTAATGACAGGTTAAGCCAGAAATTTGCAAAGGACATGCAGAATGAATTTGAAATGTCATTACTTGGAGAACTATCCTTATTTTTGCATCTTCAAATACGTCAAAGAAACCAAGGAATTTTTATTTCTCAAACCAAGTATATCAGAGAAATTTTAAAGAGGTTCGAAATGAAAGATTGCAAACCAATTATCACTCCCATGCAAACTAGTTGCAAGTTGAGAAAAGATTATGATTCAAAGTCTACAGATCAGAGGAAATAAAGGTCAATGATTGGTAGACTACTATATGTGACAGCATCCAGACCAGATGTAATGCAGGAAGTTGGATAGGTGGCATGATTTCAAGCAACACCAAAGGACTCACATGTATTAACAGTGAAGAGGATTTTCAGATATCTCAAAGGAACAAAAGAGTTTGGATTATGGTATCCAAAAGGAAAGGATCTATCACTTATTACCTACATAGATGAAAATTGGGCAGGTTGCATTGATGATCGACGAAGCACCAGTGGAGAAGCATTCTACTTGGGTGAGTGTTTAGTATCATGTCTAATCAAGAAACAATAATCAATATCTTTATCTACAGTCGAGGCAGAGTATATTACAGCAGCAACATGTTGTACACAGGTTCTATGGATGAAACAAACTCTGATAGATATGCAGGTTGACTATGATAATCCCATTCCAATCTATTGTGATAATACAAGCACCATCAATATCTCAAAGAACCCAGTGATGCACTCCAAGACGAAGAACATTCCAATCAAGTATCACTTTCTACAGGAACAGGTTGCAGAAAAGAACATCAGATTTGAATATGTGGGCACAAAAGAACAAGTGGCGTACATCTTTACAAAACCGATTCCACGGGAAGCCTTTGAGTATCTTCGCTAGAGACTCGGAGTTATTTCTACTCCAAAATGAATGTTTTATAATGCTTGTATTATATGTCTTAGATGTACATAAGGAAGCACCATAAATAGGATAGTTCAATTTGGTAGATCAGACGATTCAGTTAGGGGGAACATCCCTGAATGGAAAGATAACTTTTCCATTGATGACAAAGGGGGAGAGATTTATCATATGCAGAGGACAGAGGCATGGTTCTAGGGGGAGCATGAGTGATATGATTCTAGTATTGAATCAGAGTGTTTCCATCAATGCCAAAGGGTATAATATTGATTAATTGGGTTGGTTGTCATTGATGTCAACCCTTGAAGAAATTCTGGTAGCGAATTCTGGTAGCACAATGTTTGGGTAATGGACCCAAGTTTGTTTGATGTATAATGGTATGAGTTTTGATATATTTTCAAGTAATACTATTCTATATAGATATTACATGTCATGCCATTTATGGTGGTATGTGGAACGTCACATAACTCCTCGCAGTTTGAGATTTATGGCCTTACGAAGTTGAAGGACCCTCATATGATTGGCTTGAAACTCCAAAAGGTCAAAGAAGTCAAATTTCTTGCAAAGAAGAAATTATTTAATAATAAAGTGAAGTGACAAAGTCAAAGAGGATTATTTAAATAATAAAGTGAAGTGACAAAATAAAAGAGGATTATTTAAATAATAAAGCGAAGTGACAAAGTCAAGGAGGATTATTTAAATAATAAAGTAAATAGAGAAATTTATAATTATGGAAAGTGGCTATAAGAAGGTTAACCCTAAAATGAGGAAAATGGGTTAAGTGGTCAAGTGGCTATTGGAAACATGGACAAGTGACAAATTGGGCAAAGTTGGACATAGGTGACTATGTGGACAAAGTGGCTATGTGGACAAAGTGGCCTAGAAGATGCTTCTAAGGAAGCTACTTGGAGATTATAAATAAGAGGTAAGGCTCTATCATTTTAATCACACTTGAGAATATTGAATATATACAGGTGACTGAGGTAACCAAAGGATATCTAAGTCGAATTTCAGAGGGAAGGTGAAGTAAAGAAGGCCTAAATTCAAGGGAGGATAAATTTTTTTGATGATGCTTTCTAAGGTATGTTATTTACAAGTCATCTCACCATCAGGGATGATTTTAAGGATAGAAAATTATTTTAAAATGTAGAAACCTCGGTGAATCTTACTAATCCTTCATATGTCAACTATAAATGTTTGGCGATATTTTTGTAAAAATATTCAAATTCCTAAGTATTTTATATAGTTTTTATAACATTTTGGCAATTTTTAAGGTAAAATAATTTTATCCTATAGAATTTGGGCAAATCATTTTTAAAATAGCGAATCTCGTTTTTTGAAAAACCATGGAAAATTAGCCCAAGACCAAAATGTAGCCCCTAAAATTTAGTCACCACTTTTGCAATAACTTTTTTTCTAGAATGATTCAAACCGTGAAATTGGGAGGCCATTGAGGAAACATATTCAAATAGTTGTGGTGCGAATTTTATCTTGTGGGTCATTGTATTTTTGGATTTACACTCCGTGGAAAACAGGGTTTGTGGCTAGTCCTTAAACCAGTCTAAAACAAGTGTTTCGGGGAAAAACGTCATAACTTCTTCATAACAGATCCAAATTCAGTAAGAAAAAATGTGTTGGTTGGAGTACAGTCTGTAGTATTTTGTGTAAAATTTTTAGATTCATACAACAAATGTTATGTGTGGGGCAAGATCTACAAGTTCGCTCTCTAGAATAAGCCAGAATTCAACAAGGTATGCCATTTTTCTATAAATCATTTTCTGAGAGGTTCCAAGTAGTGACACCTGGAGGAATTGCATAAAACACATTGAAGAACATTGTGTACTATTTTCAGATCTTTATTCATTACAGGGACATAGTTATGATTATTTCAAGTTAGGGTTGTTGACTAATCCAAAACTAGTCATGTGAGACTAAAGTAAAGTTTGATGAAAATGATAGTATCGTGTTGTTAAAGTTAAGGAAGGTTTGTAGGTTGAGGTATAGGTTGATGCATGGTTGATTCACTTGTTTATGGCACAAGTTGATTACAGGTTGGTGCATGGTTGATGCACTTGTTTATGGTACAGGTTGAGGTACAAGTTGATGCATGGTTCAATTTATTGGTACAGGTTGTTTAGTGCAGGTTGATTGGTATAGGTTTACAACAGAATATCTCATAGTGATAGTGTGACAGTGGTTCCATCATTCTACTTATACGTCAGGGCGGCTGGATGGGGAAAGGACATATGGTTGTAGACACCTTCTGGTTGTAGCCGAAGAACATAGGGGGTTGTAGCCTCCTTATGGTTGTAGTCAGAGAATTTGGGAGTTGGAGATTCCCTCAGATTGTAGCCTGAGAAACTAGGGGGTTGGATCCTCCTTCCAGTTGTAGCTGAAAAACAAAGGAATTTGGTGCTTCCAATGAATGTAATTCTTCAAGACATATAAGAAAAAGCCTTATGTGGTTTTCTCCCGCTTTGGGTTTCCACGTAAAAACACTGGTGTACTGTGTATGTGTATGATTGTTCATTTTTTCATTGTTTATTTACTTTGAAAATATTGGATGATAATGATACATTGATATAACACTTGCATTATATGGTTAAAAAGGATTAGATTGTTCTATTATTGATTCACCCCCCCTCTCAGTAATCCAATAGAAATGAGGCCAGCAAGTAGGTTACTCAGGAAGATGAGGCAGTGGTTGCTAGACGCAATGTGGAAGTACTTCAGTAGGATCAAGGAGAAAAATTGATGTTTATAAGAGTGTTACTTAAGCTTGAGGCAAAGACAGCCAAATAAACTGAACAGAGGAAGAAAGTTTTTAAAACTAAGTGCAAAATTCAAATAAGTGTTGTTATCTAGTCATAGATAGAAGAAATATAGAAAATATAATATCCAAAGAAGTAATGGAGAAGTTAAAATTAAAAGGTAATCCACATCTGAATCTTGTTAGGCCTCATGGTTGAAAAGATGACAACATGTGACCTTGACTAAGCAATGTGTGTTAATTTTGTAGACTAGAAAATTTAGTAAGAAGGTATGGTGTGACACAATAGAGATGGATACATATCACGTACTACTTAGAAGACTATGGCTATTTGAAAAAAAAAAAATCATGATGGAAGGAAATGTGTTTGTGAATTTTTACAAGATGGATAGTGGTATAGGTAGGAGCCAATGGTAGAGACTTATTTAAGTGGTGGTGATAGAAAAGTAAATTACAACATAAATGTTTGTATAAGTAGTCACATTATGATGTTCTCAGCTAATGAATTTTTGAGAGAATGGAAAAACACTCATTTATGTTTGTCCTTAATGCCAAGACAAGTTCCAGATATTGCAAAAATGAGCTCTATTTCATCGAAAATTCAACCTTTGTTGAATGAATTTAAAAATATTGTTGGAGATGAGCTACTAGAAGGTTTACCTCCTTTGAGGACTATATCATATCAAACTAATTTTATACCAGGATCAAGTCTACCGAATAAATATCCTTATCAGATAACTCTAGCAAAGAGTGAGGAGATGAATAGACATGTGCAAGAATTGCTTGACAAAGGAATGATCCAGGAGATTTTAATTCATTGTGTTGTACCTGCAATATTGACACTCAAGAAATGGGGTCAATGGAAAATGTGTATTGATTCATGAGTTATCAACAATATTACTATGAAGTACAAATTTCCCTTACCAAGGATGGGTGAAATCATAGAATGTTTGAGTGGGGCCAAGTACTTTTCAAAGATTGATTTGAAGAGTGGGTATCATCATATTAAGATAAGGGAAGGTTATAAATGGAAGAGAGTTTTAAGGACGAAGGATGGGATATTTAAGTGGTTATTTATGTCAATTGGGTTAACCAACGCTCATGCCACATTCACGAGAGTTATGAATGAAGTATTGAAACCATTTTTGGGAAATTTTATTTTCATGTACCTATATGACATTTTGATTTTCAATAAAACCAAACAAGAACACCTAGAGCATGTGAGCAAGGTATTACAGTGGTTGAGGGAAAAGAAACTACTGATAAATTTGAAAAAATGTATGTTTCTGAAGGAGGAGTTAGTGTACTTGGGGTTTGAGATTTCCAATGAAGGCTTGAAGATGGATTCTAGAAAGGTAAACGATATTTTGGAATGGCCAATGCCTAAGTGTACATTTGATGTGAGAAGTTTCCATGGTTTGTCGAGCTTCTACAGAAAAAATATCTGAAAATTCGACGGCATTTGTGCACTACTTACTGAATGTATGAAAAACAAAATTTTCAAGTGAATAGTATCATCCATGAAGTCATTTGAGTACTTGAAGAAAAAGGTAATCAAATATCTAGTTTTGGTACCTTCAGTTTTCAATAAAGTATTTCAAGTGGACTATGACGCAAGTGGTTCAACAATTGAAGAAGTTTTGAGACAAGAAGGAAGGTCGATCACATTCTTCAATGCCAAATTGAATGATGCTAATAAAAAGTACTCTACTTATGATCAATATTTTTATGTTATTGTACAAGCCATGAAGAAATGGTGACATTACTTGCTACCAAAGGAGTTTTTCATATTTAATGATCATATGGTGTAGAAGTAAATCAATAGTCAAGGTAATTTCAATCGAAATCATTCCAAATGGGTACAATTTTCACAAAGTTACTCATTTGTTTTAAAGCATGGGGCTGGAAAATTGAATAAGGTTATGGATGCGTTAATTCGAAGAATAATTTTGTTGAATACTTTTTCAGTTGAAGTTGTTAGCTTTGAATGTATGAAAGAGTTGTATGCAAAAGATGCAAATTTTGGAAAGTCTTGGAAAGCATGCAATGCACCTTGGAGCATCGATAGAACATAGTATTTGGATTTCCACATCTAAGAAGGATTTTTTTTTAAACCAAAGTTTGTGAATTCCACAGAGTTCATTGTAGATGAATCTTGTGAGAGATTTGCATATATAATGGAGGTTTGGGTGGACATTTTGGAGTTTATAAGACCACAATGTTCATGAAGAAAAGACATTTTTTTCCTAGCATCAACAAGGATGTTAAAAAGTTTGTTTAGTGTTGTAGAATTTCCCAACTAGCAAAAGGAAAGAGCCAAAACATAGGGTTATATACACCATTGTTGGTACCCGAGATACCATGAGAAGATATAAGTATGGACTTTGTTTTGGGACTTCCTAGGATATAGAACGATCATGATTCCATGATGGTTGTAGTGGATAGGTTTAAAAAGATGTCACAGTTCATAACATGCAAGAAGACCAATGATGCTACTAAAGTGGTTGCTTTATTTTTCTGAGATATTGTGAGGTTACATGGACTACCAATAAGTATCACTTATAATAGGGATACACAATTTCTTTGATAATTTTGGAGGATGATTTGGAAGAAGATGGGTTCCAAGTTGTTGTACAATTTTTCATATCATCCACAAACAAATGGACAGATTGAGGTGGTTAATCAGAGTCTTGGGAATTTGTTGAGGAGTTTGAGTGGAGAGAATCTAGGACAATGTGATTTGGTCATGGCCCAATATGAATTCGCTTACAACAATTCAATTAATAGATCTATGGGAAATAGTCTATTTCAGGTTGTTTGTGGAAGACCACTAAAAGGAGTTTTTGGTTTGTTTAAGTTTCCAAATATATAGGACAAAAGGAGTGTTGATGCAAGTGAGTTTTCATAGAGACAATAGGAAATGCATGAACAGGTTAAGAGGAAACTACAAAAAAACAATACCAAGTATAAGAAAGGACCATATTTGCAAAGAAGAAAAGATATTTTTGAAGAAGGAGAGCTGGTAATGGAACATTTAAGGAAATAATATTCCCCATAGGTAATATATAGTAAACCCAATTACAAGAAAATTGGACCATGTCGAATTCTGAGAAATATTTCTAATAATGCATATAAGTTAGAGTTGTCAGAGGATTTCAACATTTCTCCAATATTCAATGTGGCCTACTTGTACAAGTTTCATGAGGGAGGAGAGAATTATGAAGAAGGAACCTTGGCCGAATGGAAGAAAAATCTACTTGTTAAACCAGCTGAAGAATTAGAGAAAATATTGGTGAATAGGGTTAGCAAAAGGACTCGCAATAAAGACTATTATGAATATCTAGTTAAGTGGAGAAACAAGGGTTCTGAAGATGCATTGAGGGTATATCAAAATGATTTGTCACACCTACAAGGATATTCATCCTCTATAGAATCTACAGTTGCATCCACATGAGTTGGGGCTCATGTTCTATTACCAAGGATATTTGATGCATGAGCATATTTGGCCTTAAGCAATCGACATCAACCAAATATATTTTAATTTCAATCTAGTAATCATAGGGGAAATAAGTGTCGAAACTCTCATTGTTGCAACACCTATGATGTAAGTCTTATTGGTGCAACACTTGTGTTGTAAATTACGTTGTTGCAACACCATTGTTGCAACTCTCATTTCTACAATACCAGCATTGCAGCACCCATTGTTGCAACACCAATGCTATAACTCCAAACATGTTGCAAATTCTGGTATAGTGTTGTGGTTATGTCGTGCCATGAATCCACATGTCTTGCATAGATTCAATGGAATTTGGTGGATAGATTACAAAAGGAAATCGATTGGATGGAAAATGGTTGAGAATTTGGACCATTGTAACTGCTCAGCTTCCAACTCACATTAGTGGGGAAGAAAAAGAAATGGTTGAGAATTGGAATGGAGAAAAAATTGTTAGTCTTCCAAGAAACGGGAGGAGGAAAAAAAATGAGAAGGGGTTCACTCGGAAAAAGGACAAAAAAAGGAAAGATGGAAGAGAGGAGATAGAGAAGGGACGTCTACAAGAGAAATATAGAGTAGAGTAAGGGATGCCCAATTTTGGGTTCAAGACATGGAACAATGAACATGCACCCAGTCATTGAATCAGAATGAGAACTATTCCATATTGTCTGCTAATGTAATGAGAGTATAAGAGACACATTTTTTCATGTTAATAAATTATCTTGAGTCCATGTTTAATCGTGTTGTCTCTTGTTTCCTTTTCCTGTGACTGTAAATTCCTCTTGGCATTCTTTAAGTTTTTAACTTTTGTTAACACTAGTACATTGGTAATTTTTCATTCTGTGGGAAGAAACCTGGTTCAATAGTTGGGTGGGTACAGGATCAAGGATGGATGATCAATTTTCTACCATGATTTGGGCTTGTTGTTTCTCTAAATAATTATCATTACAAAACTACAAAAAAATAACTAGAACTATGATGATTAAAAACACATGCATAGTTTGTTAATTATATAAAACCATAATAAACTAAAACATCCACAACATAAATGTTGAAATAAAACATGTACATATCACTCTTTGTTTCCATCACCCTAATTATCTTCCTCATTTACCATGATAACTTTGTTCTTCTCAAAAACATGCTTTTAACTTAGATCATGTCTTAATATGAACCAACAATATCTATCCAACACATCTGAGTAAAAAACCACTTGATTGTAGTATTTTGGGAGAATATAAAGCTCCTTCTTATCATCCACCATCTTTTATGAATTAATACATATTAGTAAACTACCAGAATCTTCCTTTACATTAGTTTGGTCAGAGGCATCCCACCACTTGCATCCAAAAATAACTTCCCCTCTATTAGGTTCTAGTCATTGTGGCTAGAACAACTAGATTGATCAAAATCAACCTCATCTCCATAATCAAGTGTGGCACGTCCATCAATAGGATCCTTACATTGAAAATGACGTGCATATGCCCAAATATATGGGAACAAATGAACCTATAAAAATGTGAAGAATAATGGCATATCTCTAGTAACTTGAGCATTAATAAAAGAATAATATGTGTTATAATTCAACTGTGCATTATAAAATGAACAATTTACATAGACAATTTATTACAATGTTATTACACCTGATCCCTATGTTTATTGCATTCTCTTCACCATGTGGAAATCAATTGGATGTACATATTTCTCTTTCATTTAGTGAACCACTTAACTATTGGGACACATCATTTGCATATTTTCTTTTAAATGATATGTATAAGGCATGATTCTACCACTAAACTATTTCAATTATTTCTTTTCAATTTCCCATTTCCTTCTCTTATATTTATACAACATAACCCATGGTCGTGTTGCCTCCCCACTGTAAAGAACAAATTTATTGATGACATCAATTTATAAATTTGTTGATGTATTCATTAAATCAAAAAAATAGTATGAGATCAAATATATATTATCAATCTCAGTGTAAATAGTTACTCTATAGAAAATTGAAAAAAAGGTAGGTGACTTACTCTTTGTCATGTTTATTTTTTGATTGGTTTGGAGTAGCTCCCTTTCCATTTTTTCCTCATCTCAATGGTTTTCTCAAACCACTCATCCTAGTGTGTCATCAATTTGTTTGATGTACTCACTAAAATAATAGAATGACTCATATACTTTGTATCTCTTTGACATAGACTCCTAATTTAGTTTTACCCTTTGTCAAACAAAACCTTCAACTTTTCCTTGTATCTTTCTAAAAATAAAATCCAATTAAATGAGACCACCCTATCTAATTGAACCTCATTAACAAGGTGAATAAGAATATAAACATACAATTCTATGAAACTTGTGGTGAATTCGTTCTCAAGCATACTAGAAATCTTAGATATCTCTTGATAATATAATGGAATGAAATCCATGGGAATCTCCTTAGATGTAATCCATGTACAAAAGAAAATAATTTATATATGGTGCATCATAAGTCCTAGGGAAAATAATGGTTCACATAACCACACATGAGCAAAAGATAATGACACTACAAAATAAACACATATAAATTAATTGGCACAAAAATGTGAGTGTATAGAATATCATATACATTGTATTAAAAAAATCATGTAATCAACATATATACCCTTAGAAGGTTTAGATGGTCATGTGATTTCAAACCTAACAAATTTCCTTCTATGGTGAAGTAACTTTGTATATTTGACTCATATAAATAAGGTGCCTTCACACCCAATATAACATCCTTCACAAGAGATAGCTCATATTTCTTCAAAACCCATGGGACATCACCTTCATTGAAAAAAAAGAGAGACGCACCTCTCCTCTGCTTTGTTTTCTTTGTAAATGTTATGGACCAAAGACCAAAAACAACATAAAAATATAGAGAGAAGTAACTCCATCCCTTGATTTCCATTTTCCTAGACTTGGTGGTGTACTCTTACACACTTTACCCTTGCATATTCCTAAACTGATACCAATGGATCCATTGGTCCTCTACATACCTAATAGGGTAAAATTGGGACTTGATGATGGTTTTGAACAACTCCCACTTAGTTACTAGTGGATCACCCTCCAACCTAAGTGTCTCTGTATGGATTTCCTACTAGGTTAGTGCATGGCCCTTTAGCTTCATTCAACAAAGTGAAATTTAATACTCTTTGTCTATATTATGGAAACTTAAATACACTTCTAACTATTTCAGCCAATTATTCAACTTAACATAATTAATTTGATCACCTTGGTATGGATTGATGTCCACCTTTACTCCCATTTTAAATATAGGTTATGAAGTATTGATGACATGAGAACTTGGTTTCTCTTTATCCATATATTTTTTGACTCCTTTTATTGGTCTTAATTATCTCATGGTTTCTCATCTGATTAAACTTCTTAGTTAGAGCCATTAACCACCATGAAAGGCCCAAACTTGTTTGCTAGCCCTGTCACGAGGAGGCTCATGTTATGAGAGATATCAATGAATTTCTCTTCCAACCTCACAAATGTCGCTTATGCTACATCCTAAGGGTTTTTATGAATGAACTCATATGCCATGGCTAGGGTTCTTTGACTTCCTTCTTAAGCCAATTCCTGGATCCTAAAACTTTCCAAAAATACCCCAAAGAAAACTTTTGCTATACTAATATGATCTGTAAACTCCCATGGATATTCCACTGAAACAATTCCTCACAACAAATCTTATAGTATTCTGAAATATTTTATTATGTAGGTTTATTTGCTTAGATCTTGGATTTATTATCACTAGCTTATTGCTCAAATTTATAAAAATAATTGAAACACAAAAATGAAAAAACAAACTAACTAACACACCATCCACACAAATGAACACATGATGTATCCTAGGAAACCCTATATGTGAGAAAACACAATTAGAATGTGAGGCCTATGCTCTGCTCTCTTTTCTTCCGTTACGAAAATACAAATACAAAGAAAGGAGCACTCATTATGGATTTTTGGATTAAATGGTTGTTACAAAATCTTGTTCCTTCCCTATTATGCTCTCAAATCCCACTCCCCTATGATCTACTCAAATATGGAACAAGTAAAATGCTAAATAATGGAACCCCCTCTCCTTGTAGCATCTTGGTATTTGACTTAACCTCATATTCATCTAGGTTTAGGATTTTTGCATGCCTCAACCCTCAATTAATGTTAGGTCTTGGACCTTATAGAATATTCTTTAAATTCCACATGTTGTTATCCCCACATGTGTGAGTAATTGGGGTTGACATGCCATCCACTAAATACCATGGTAGTCAATAAGGTAGGTCAACTTATAGGATGCATAACTTCTTCATACAAGATCCAAGTGAGGTATTTTCACACTGTTGGAAATGTATCGTTGTATAGAACAAAATCAAGGGTATTATCTAGAGCTATTCTGAAAAAAAATTGACCCAAAAAAGTGTCATTTTATGACTCAAAATGGATCTCGATGGTTTTAGACCCCAACTCTCCAAACTGGGACTGGCCACTAAAATGGGCCTTGAAGCTAATTCCTCCAATTTTTCAACATAGAAATTACTAATATAGATGACAAATTATATAATGATCCATTATGTATCATTCACATGAAATGCTATAGTGATTCACCAATAATTAGGGTTTCAAGGTTGGCTTTGGATCCATACGAAAGATCAGTGGATATTCAGTAGCTCTATCATAAAACATTGATTTATTTGATGCCTATTTTTGGATAGTATATTTGGATCATAATGGTTTTTTGAGCAATAGAGGCTACAACAATTCAAATTCAATTAGTGGATGCACTCATCTATGACGCGCATTAGGATTTTGGATCTGATTCTATGTAAAATGATCCCCACAATCCTTATCCATAATGATTACTTCATGTAGTATAATATCTTTGGGAATATTTTCGAATCCATGGCCAAGTACAAACCACCTCTACTACCCATCAAAAATTAACTTATTGGATCGTCTAGTAAGGATATT
>ML823791.1:14883-77511 GCA_009831015.1 Picea engelmannii
ATCAACCATGAAAAAAAAATAATGAGTCATATTTACATCAAACACTATTGGGTCCATTACCCAAACCTTTGTGCTACGGGTCTTTCTTCAAGGGTTGACATCAATGACAACCAACCTTAATCAACATTCCTTATCTTCTGTTTGCCTCTACTTCTCCTCTCATCCCGCAGTTCATCCCACCAAAGTGCTGTGTGTACTTTAATATTGGTGACAATATGTCTCACCCTTTTCTCCCCATCGACATATTCATAATCGCAATATTTTTCCATCGACCTTATCTAATCAAACAACTCTTTAACATCCAAATTGCCTTCATACATTGGGACCTCTATCTTGGCTCTAGCTCCCAATATAACAACTGCTCTTAGAAAGTGTTCTTCGACAATGTGTTCACCTGTAGCTTATTCGACTTCTACATCCTCTCTCTCTCCATCACTGAAGTCTCTAGCATCAGGTTCTCTTCTCTGCGCTGATTCCATCACTTCTAGCCTTGCAAAAAGTTCTCACACCTCCCTTTCTACAACATGATTAGCTAAAGGTGTCTCTCCTCATCTCCTCGGTGGCATTGTGTTGACTGTATCTCACACACAGAGTACAACTTAGAGTTATTTTTCTCATTTTCTTGAAATCTACAGATGAAAATTATCTCTAATAACACTTGATGCAAACCCCCCTTCTTTCCTAAGGGCTGCTCGACCTCCCGGTCTAGGATTGATCAAGAAACTAAGTCTGACTGACTCTTTGGCCCCTCAAGAACCTTCAATCACTTGAATAGGCCCCTTCCTCTTAAGGCGCGGGTTCTATGGAACCCACGAGCTTCTCCTTAATGCTTTTAAAGCTTCAGTGTATTTAGGTCCTAGCTCCCCTGGTTAAGCCCCTTCCTCTACGTGACCAAGGCTGTGACGAGTCACCTAAAAGAAAGGTGTGTCGCGACTTCACGTATCGGACCTTTGCATGCAAGTCACCTCGACTCTCCCAACCTCCGAAATCCCGACAGGAGCCTAGCACGTCCTAGCCCCTCTATTCTCCCTCACCGATGTGACCCTTCACTATGACTGCGGGAAAATATTTCGAGCACTTCACGATTTCACGTTTCGCAAATTCATGTCTCACAAGTTCACACTTCACAAATCATCTCCCTTGACAATCAATGGTCCATATATCTCCTCGATTCGAAGGCTCAGATCAAATCTTCATGATTTCAAGTTTTGCGAGTTCCCATAACTCTTACCTCTGATTTCCTGAGTCGTGAACCTCTGAAAAAACCAGATCTACGGTTCACCTCCCTCCTTCGATGAATGACTGTGATAAAATCACGATTTTGTGATTCATGAGTTCTTATAACTCTGCCTTTGACTTCTCTGAGTCACGAGTTAGCGAAATGCTGAACTCTTTCCACATGTCCTCCTTGACGATGAACGGTTCCAGAGATTTCAGGAGGATCAATCACTCTGATCCTTTCGCGAGTTCACACTTTGAAAATCCTCACGACTCTTCCCTTTGACCTTTTCACCCTATGAGTCAGCAAAATGATGATTTCTTTCCACGTGTCCTGTCTTGATGGACGGTTTCAATGATTTCAAAATTTCCTGACCCTGCTCCTCCTGTGTACTTTCAAATCTTTAATGTTAGTGCACTTTACCTTGATTGGAAAACTACCATCCTTTTGTGGGTTGATAAGATGACTAATATCCTTTCTTTTCACTCTAATTGAATGAATGATATCTTTTCTTTGGCGCTCGGATCAAACAGTTGAGATATTTTCTTTGTGCTTAGATCGTACTATCCAAATCTTTTTCCTTGAGCTTATGCTTTCTTCTAACTTAGAAGATTTTCGAAATATTTAAAGGCTTCGACCTTTATCCTTCCCACAAGTCCATTTCTTGGATCGTGTTCGCACTTCTTGGAAAGTGATATCGCTCCTGAGCTTATTCTTCTCAAAGATTTCAATCTCCCAAGCACTTCTTGCTTTTCTGGGAAATTCGTCAGACTCAGATCCAAATATTCTTGAAAATAATTCTTTCCCTCCTTCCTGGCATTCCTCTATTCTTTTACTTCGACTTCTTTACAGAGTCGCTTCGACTCTTCATCGAATTCCAGACCCGTGCACTCTTTGCAACATATATTTACACAAGATTTGTGTTCTTGTGGCGACTGTGCACACTTTGCGGCAGTCGCTTTGCACTTCCTGCAAAGAAACTGTACGCTATCCCTCCTGAGGTTACGAGTCGAGATAGACTCTGTCAATGCACTCCTTGCGGACTGAATTCTGGATATGTGCACTCCTTATAGTAGATTCTTATGCAATATCTAGATTCTTGCGGATGATTGTGCACTCCTTGTAGCAGTCACTTTTCACTCCTTGCAAAGGAAATGTTACGCTATTTCTTCTAATATTTACGAGTCAAAACATACCCTGTCAACACACTCCTTGCGGACTGTGTGCACACCTTGCACCAGCTCATGAATAAAAGCAATTTAAATTTTATGCAAGCATTTCAAAGCTACATACACTCGTAGAAATATTCATTCATTCTTGAAACGAACAACAATAACATAGAATTAAGACAACAATAGTCTCACACATTTGGATCAATTTTCCTTTGTTATCTTCATTCAAAATCAATAAAATGGTTACAGCTAAAATCAAAGCAACAACTATTGTTCACAATTTCCTACTTGCTCATAACTCTCATAACCCTTCTTAAGGGCATACAAAACCTCTCTTTATACAAAAGAAAACAAACTAAATGCTACCTAATTGTGGTTACATCAAGACTAGAGTTAACACCGAGGTCATGCGTGCTTGTTCTGTCTCTATGCGCGTGATCTTTCCTTTTATTGTTTTCTATCAGCTTCAAAATATTTGTAGTACTGGATACATTCTAGACTCCATATTGGTTCTAAGGCGCTGAGTTGTCCTGCCACGTGTACTTTCTTACGATGCTCCTACATCAAAACTCACCATCAAAGACAAATTTCCCATTTTTGTGATTGATGATCTCTTGTATGAATTGAGTGGTGTTGAGTACTTTACTAAAATTGATCTCCATTATGGATACCATCATATATGTATGCAAGAGGAAGACATTCCTAAGACTGCATTTCAAACTCATGAGGTACAATATGAGTTGTTTGTCATGCCCTTTATCTTGTGTAATGCTCCCTCCACTTTCCAAAGTCTCATGAATCATGTTTTTCGTCCTTTTCTATGTCATTTTGTCCTAGTTTTATTTGATGATATTCTCATATATAGTAAAACCTGGAAATAACACCTTACCCATGTGGATCAATTTTTTAGTCTACTCTCTCAACACCAAATTTTTCTTAAGAAATATAAATGCGCATTTGGAGCTTTGGAAGTGGAGTACTCGGGACATATTGTTAGCAAGGATGGTCTATAGGTGGATCCTAAGAAAATTGAAGCTATGCAGGATTGGCCTCTCCCCAAAAGTCTCAAGAGATTGCATGGTTTTCTAGGTTTAACAAGCTATTATCATAAGTTTGTTAATAATTATGATAAAATTTTAGTGCCTCTTACTGCCCTCCTTAAAAAGAATGCTTTCACTTGAACTCCAACAATTGATCACTCTGTCCAAGCATTGAAAGAGGCTATGTGCACAAATCCTATCCTGGCCCTTCTCGACTTCACAAATACTTTTTTCCTGGAATGTGATGCTTCCATGAAAGGAATTGGAGCAGTTCTCATGTAAGATGGCAGACCTTTGGCCTTCACTATCAAACAACTTTCAGAGTGACATCTCGACCAATCAATCTATGAAAAGGAAATGTTGGCTATTCCGCATGCTGTGGATCTATGACAACCTTATTTATTGGGGTAACACTTCCAAATTAAATTAGAGAAGCAAAGCCTCAATTATTTTTTGGAACAATGAATTTCATCCTAGGAGCAACAAAAATGGGTGACCAATCTATTTAGCTATGATTATGAGATCATTTATAAGAAGGGAAAAGAAAATGTGGTGGCTGACACTCTTTCCAGGAAGTATGAAGAATAAGGATCCATTTTTTCCCTCTCATTCATTGTACCAGATTGGCTCCAAGTTATTCGCCAAGAATGGATGCAAGACCTAAAAACATCCTGAATTATCCAACAATTGCAAGACAATTATGCACTTTCTCCAACGTACTCTTGGAACATTGAATATCTCCACTATAAAGGTCATCTGTATTTAAGAAATCAATCACAAATTAAATCCATATTGGTTTTTGAGCTTCATGCTTCACCCACAACGGGGAATTCAGGGTTTACCAAGTCTATGAAAGGGTTAAATGTTATTTTTTTCTGGGATGGTATGAAACAAGACGTTCACACTTTTCTAGATAAATGTGATGTTTGTCAACACAATAAGGGATAAAATATAAAATCTTCGTGCACGCTACAACCGCTTCTAACTCCATCAGCTTGTTGGACACACCGACCAAACTGAGAGGGGGGGGGGTGAATCAATGTGAGGCTCTTTTAACACTTCTTTACAAAAAACCTTAGTTATCAATCACCATTTACTCATTATTCATTACTTCCATTCACAACTAGTTATTTGCATGTAAACATATCTCAACAATATATATAATCAATAAAGCATCACCATAAAGAACACAAGGAACACAAGATATATATGTAAGTTTCTTTTTTATTATGGACTACAATCCTTGGGGTTTATGAGCATCGATTGAAATGAGCACCAACTCTCATTGCAAGACCCATACTACAGATCTCAACACCAACTAAGAAGAGGAATCCAATCCTCAAGTACAAGACCCAACTTGTATATAGGATCCAATATGTCAATAGGTACATGACCTGCCTATACTTCAACATGCGTATGCACACAACCTACCTATATTGCAGCATACAAATGTACATGTTCTTCTCTCTATCAGCCCACATACACCTTCAAAAAACTAGGGTTTCTGAAAATTCACAACTTCTGCCCTTTAGACCCTTGCTGCCTCTGTCACATCCTCCAGTCACTGCCACTGCAACATGCCCATCACTACCCAATATGTACCATCACCAACCACAAATAGATCTATAACATCCATTTATATATGCATGTTCCTCATGCATACACCATCACAGATCATAGATATCTCTCAATCATATCAGAAATGAACTACTCAACCAACCAACTACCGGATTCAGACATCAATACAACCATACAAATAATGCCTCAAACATTCACCATACCATGAGCAAGTATAAACATCAATACAATATGTACCCATACTAGAACCTCTGTAGCATATCTGAACTTGTAGAATGCTGATCTGGAACTTGCTTAAGACTTCAAGAACCTGACACCAACACTTACTCAAGGTTTTCATGTCCTTTCCCAACTGTACTTCCCCTGTTGTCCTTCATCCCACATATGTACGTGCCTCAACCCACTGCATCTCACGTACTTCTTCAGAAAACTAGAGTTTTCTAAACCTCTGAAATTTTCACTGTCATACCTTAGACTTACAAAACTTCTGATGCATTCATGAGTACCTATAATGAATCTTTCACCAAACTATATCTTCAATATGCTCAAGAGATTCCCATATAAGACACCCTTTCTCTCTTATTTTAACTTCTCCAAGTAGCTTCTTCTAGAGGTTATCATCTAACCAACTCTAACCAACTTCCTTCTTTTGGGGCTAACCCACTTCTAACCACTTTTCCACTTCACAAATAATAAACTCTCCACTTCTAGTCTCAACTAATTTATTTTTAATTTGCAACCACTTAACCCATGACTAACCACTTTGACTGGTCAAATTATTCTAGGAAATTCTAGAATAATTTGACTTCTTTGACCTTATAGGGGATTCTATATAACTCATGAGGGTTCTCCAACTTCATGTGGCCATAAATCTCTAACCTTGAGGATTTATGTGACATTCCACATATCAACTGAAATGACATGAAAAGAACTATCCATCGAGAATAATCTCACTTGCAAATTCGCTGATATTCATTACATTATTCCACAATAAAACTTGGGTTCCTTAACCACACATCTAGGATGACTCAACCACTTAACCATTTGAACTTCATAAAACATCTTCCTCTGAGGGATTTCACCATAAGGGGGCCACTTTGGATTTCATTTATTTGGTACTTCCTATACATGACATCAATGATACAACTTCCTATCAACCAACACATCAATATCACACCACTTGACATCGATTACATCAATTCTTTGACATCAAATACGTCAATGACAACATAATCCATCAATCAATACATCAATGATACTATGATAAGATATCAACTCTTTGACATCAATGGAAACATGAGACAACAATCTCCCCCTTTGGAATTGATGGAAACACAAACATTGATGTCAACACCAATCATTGATGGAAAAACTTGGACATTGCAATGTTCCTCATCAATATCCATCTCACCACATAAATGTGACTAGCTCTCCCCCTTTGAAATCAATTGAAATGGGTAGTTCTCTACTTGGGGTTGCTCCCCTTGCCTGGAGTCATTTGAGCTTCCTATGAATAATCTCTCCCCTTTTGGATAAAGGATATCACTCTGATGCAATGCTAATGGCATGGTTGCCAATCATCTCTCCTCCTGGAATCATGCTTCTACAACCAATCATGTGAAGAAGAATAACTCCCCTTGTGGGTATGTCTCCTGCTATCTTCTCTTCAAGATGAACAATATGCTACCACTGCAATATGCTTATGTTGCAAATGCTATTTATCAACCAGAACATAGATAAATTGCTCAAGAATTATCTGCTCTTCCTATGACGATCCTTGGACATGTCCATGTATCAAACGCGTGCCATACCATATGTTAGCGCTAGAAGTCAACTTAATACTACTATTGAGTTAAGCCTAGCACACCTTGTTTCAAAATGAAAGAAAATAGTTTTAGAGAGGAGGGAGGATCACACTCTTGATCTCAATGTAGCTTGATGAATGAGCTATTAAAACCACTTCCCTATGAGAAGCAAATCAAGTAAATAAAACCTCAGTTGGAGTAAAAATAGAGTATTTGATATGATTAAGGAGAATTAAATGGAACAAAACTGACAATAATCAAAGAGCATCTGTTCTTTAATATACTTGACCAGTAGAAGAATAAACCTACACTCATAAATCCTTTCTGAACAAGATTTAAAAGACTCACACACACATGTGGAAAATATTGCACTATACAAAATAGAGAAGCCTTTTCAGCACACACATACAATCATATGAGCATATAACAATAATGATATGTTCAAGATGAGGAAATATAAGTGATAAAAAAAGATGATATATACACACCAACCTTCGACTTTATTAACAACTGAAATATTTACATAGGTAGGATGGATCAAAATAGTCTTATAATTAGAACCTTTAAGCCAAAGCATGGATCCAACCCATTCTTTTTATACTTCATCCGATATATAGTGTTTTACATTGGTTACATGCATTTATGGTCAACCTGATAGTCATGGACACCTCAAAACTGATTTCTACAAGTGCCCAGGGTGAATTTCTGCCTCTATCTACTGATATACAAAACGATAACAATTTACAAAAAGATCCTATAATTAAGGCAAAAACCTTGCACAGAAAAAGTTCTTTGGTTGACTTGCTTTCCACTTGGATGATTACGCTGCATCTTCCTCTTTATCCTTCCAATATTTTCCTGATCTTCAATGATCCACTCGAATCTTGACTTTGAAAACTCAACAATGATAACTGATATGCAAAATCATCGTATCCCAAGATAGATTGTAGATCCATAAAAGGGTATCTTACTCCATCTAATGATTCATAAAGTACTTACCCTATTTACAACCTTTCTCCATTATGAAAATATGAATCTATGTCATATTTGCTGCAAAATCAGCTGCTACAGGTATTCCTGTAGCGCCCATATTTTCTTATGTATGAGACTACGAGAACTTCCTGTAGCGCCATACAAAATCCAGTTTTGAACATTTTTAACGCCTTTCCTTTCCCAGGTTACAACCAATCATAAAAAAAATAGGAATGGTATATTAAATACAAGGAAACAAAAAGGTTATTCCATTATCAATCATCGTTTAGTCAAAATTTAGGATTTTCATTGAAGGTGAAATTATCAAACTGAAAATTCTCCTTGAAAAACTGATTTAGCTACTTCTGCCAACAAATACAAACTTTTCTTCTTGTCTTCTTGGTTTGAGAACGATTTTGTATTTTATTGAGCTTATCCCCTTCATATCTGATCGTAGGGTTTGGGCCTTTCTTATTCTCTTTACTCTATTTTCTTGAAGAAGCTATGTCTTTTCCTGTAGGAGTCTTTTTGTTTGCTCTCGAACTTCCCTTCTTATACTTATTCCTCTCAGGCTTAGTTAAAAGAATTTTCTTTCTTGTTGATGGCACCTCCTTTGGGTTTGCAGATTCTTCATCAATAATGATAACCTTATCTTTAATGACAGAGTTATACATTGCTTTGGATTTCAGCCTGAATTTATTTCGAGGCCTAATGATCCTTTTTCTTATCAAAATTTTATATCTAGAAGCATCATCTTTAGAGGAGCTTGATCTAGGAGGAATGATCTTTGGGGAATAACCTTTAGGCTGTACATGATATACAAATTATTTTGTTGTCTTAGGTTCTTGGTCTTCCTTCAATACCCTAGGTTTTTCCAACCTTTTGGTACTTTTAGAATAAGTCTTTTGGGCATATGGAAATGAATGCTTACCTCCACATAGGATAAGAGAAGAAACTTTTTCTTCCTGTAGGATGGTTGGAGTAGCTTCCACTGGTTCTTATGAAATTTTTAAACATGCTTCTCTTTTACCC
Source organism: Picea engelmannii (assembly GCA_009831015.1). Lineage (NCBI taxonomy): Eukaryota > Viridiplantae > Streptophyta > Pinopsida > Pinales > Pinaceae > Picea > Picea engelmannii. The sequence goes on from ML823791.1 coordinate 23,702, forward strand.
TTTCTTGGAATGACTGGCTAACTTGCACTTGGTGAAGCTTCTTGATTAGGATCAACAACTTTATCATGCACCTGTGTGGTAGGAGGATGTAATTCTTTCTCAAACCTCGACTGGATCAAGAATTGATCCTATGTCCTCTGTGATTTTCCCAACTCAGCTTTAATAAATATCTTAATTAATCCCCGACGATAAATTCCATGAGGATGGGTCTTATGGTTTGCTTGAATTTTCATGCTCATCTTATTTAGATATCTTAAGAAGTAATATGGTAGACTCATCTTTTTGATTCTTGAAAAATGAAGAAGGAATCAAATATGAAACAAAAACATAGTAGAATAGTGCCCTTCACATGTGATATATCGTTTAAGAATAAGCAAGGCCTCCATCCATTCATCAACAATCCAATTCATAGAAATATCCTTGGCCCAATTGGGATCTCTATGTTCAGGTTTCAAGAACTGATTTACATCCCCTCATGTAATTAATTTGTTTTTGAACCACTTTTCACCATCGACAGGGAGTTTACAAGCTGCTGCTATGGAATCTTCTGTAACCTCCATAACCAGGTTTGAAATTTGGACCCTCTGTCCATTAAAATCTTTAGCAAATGCCTTGGATACAACATAGTGATAACCATATATTTTAGTGCAATACAAATACCAACCAGCTCGATCAAATATGTGTTTGCTGTCTTCATATGCTTTCATAATCTCGGGTCCTTCAGGTCCTTTTTTGTTCACATGTCCACCTTTACCCATATTAACTGTCATGACCAGAACCTGGACTCTTCACTATAGAAAATGGATATGCCTGCTAGGTCGAGAAGGATATGAGATTTGCTGACTATGATGGGGAAATCTAAATTTACCAGCTATAATTTTAAATAGATAAAACACTAGATTTAAGAAAATAATATTTTTTGAAAAACCCCTTCCGCATGATTTCCTAGGTAACAGGTACAAACAAATGAAAGTACTTCCACCTTTTCATGACGAGATATGGTTGGGTGCTTGATAACCACCTTTTAGCTAGGTAGGATGATCCACGTCCTCAAATTCACTCCATCTATATGAGTGATGATGAAACATGGATAGGTGGAAGTTCCTGTAGTGCCCTGCATAAACTTTTCCTTTGGCATATTTGAAATGAAAATGACTTGAAATTCGTTATCTAACTTGGTAATGATGAGACAAAATATATGACATGCCATATGACCTATGATGAAGGGATTTGAAATTTTAAATGATGTCATAGGACAATATTACAAAAATGTGCATAATTAATCCTATCCCCTTACATATCCCTCATTTTCTCAGCATAATACAAATTTGACCCCCTTAATAATATTTTGAACCCTTAATCAAACCAATGATTAGGATTTATATCTTACACATTTTTTTTTTAAATGGAGAAACTAAGAGATGAGAGATGAGACTTAACAAAACAAAATAGTTGATAACAATGGCTCCATGGGGGATGGATTTCTCCCTGTGGAACTCCAAGAACTTTGAATAGACCTGTGCCTTCTGTTCCTTCAAGATATTTGCCATGTTATTTTGCAGAGTGTATCTGTTTCAACTCCTAAAGTTTAGTGAAACTTTATTCAAAACATAACAAACATAAAAATCAAAACTAATACTATAAACTGAAAAGGATAAGTTGCAACATGGTTCCATTGCGATATGGAGTCCTTATTTTCTAAATACCACACTGATATGTACAATGATATTTGAGCCACCAATGACTTTAGTAAAATAATTTCTTTAGAAAACGCCCATTTACTGGGCCACCAAAAACCTCTTCACCTTCAAAATTCTGCAGTAGGAAAGTGTTAATGTCCAAGACCTTCTCCACCCTGAATGGACCTGACCACATGCTATCAAACTTCCCATGATTGTCTTCTCTACGAGCATCCCATTTCAGAACCAAATCCCCAGGTAGCAACTACTCTGATTTTGCGTTTTGGTCAAAAGTCTCTTTAACGTTCCATTGATGCTGATGTGCCTTTTTAGGAAGTTTCTCTCATGCTTGCTGCAATTCTACAATATGAAAAATCCTTCTAACAACATCATTAGGTTCAACTTCAATTTCCTGCAGACATTTTACAATTGGAAAAGCAAGTTGTACTGGAAAGACTATTTCCATTCCATAGACTAACTGAAACAATGAAGTTCCAATTGCTCTCTTTGTTCTACCACGGTCAACTCACAAAGCATATTTCAACTTTGAATCCCAATCCCTCTTATTATCTTCTAGAAGTTTCTTAATGATATCGACCATACTTTTATTGGATGATTCTGCTAGGCCATTACCCTATGGGTAATAAGCAATAGAATTCCTAAGCTTGATGCCATAATATTCACATAATTTTACCATGTTAGAGGATTTGAAAGCTGCAGCGTTATCTGTGATAATAACTTTTGGACAGCCAAACCTAGATAAAATATTCTCTTCAAGGAAAATTATTATTACCTTATCAATTTCCCTCTTTGTAGGTATAGCTTCAATCCACTTCGTTAAGTAATCTGTGTATTTTAGAATCCATCTATGCTGGCCACTAGATGGAGGTTGAATTTCACCTATGAAATCCAAAGCCCAATGTTGGAAACATGTTGACACTTTTACAGGCTTGAGAGGTAAGGACTTAATATTTTGTTTACCAACAAACCTTTGGAATTTCTCACATGCTCTAACCTTTGCACAAAAATTAGAAAATAGACTAGGAAAAAATACTTAGCCCTAAGTATCTTGTATGCAATGGAATTCCAAAAGTGATGTCCTCCACACACTCCTTCATGAAATTATGACATAAATCTTTGTGCTTCTTCTTCGTCAAGACATCTCAGTAAAAATCTAGAAGGGTCCTTCCAAAACAAAGTTTGATTATTTACACAATACTTAACAACTTTGAGTTTCAACGATCTTACTTTAGACTTATCCATTCATGGAGGATCTTGGAAATTCTGCAAAAAATAAAGGATATCTCTGTACCATTATGATTCAACAATATTTTCATTGACTTGAGAACTGTTGGTTTGATATTGTAAATTTACTGAATTATTATAGATGTAATCAACTCCCAGATCTCTGCAATTGGAATTATCTAGCAACTTAGCTAACCCTTTCCCTTTGACTAACTTGGTAGTCTTGATCTCCATGTCATATTCAAGAAAATTAACTATCCATTTACTTCACTTTCCATCACTATCCGGCTAAGTCAAGATATATTTAATAGCACTAAATGGTACATATGAAATGACTTTGGAATGTATCACATAAAATCTATAAGACTTTAGTGCTTTGGCCAAAGAAAAATCCCGATTCTCCATGATATCGTATTTTAAATCAACATCTCTAAGTGCCCTACTGAAAAGGAAATGGGTTGTTCAAAACCCTCAGAATTTCTCTGTGGAAGGCTAGCTGCTAAAGTATCTTGATATGCAAAAGAAAAAATCAAGAACTCTTTTTCAAAATCTGGGCTAATCAAAACATGGGCATCTGAAATAGACCACTTAATAGACTGGAAATAATATTTAGCTTCAGTTCTGCATTTGATATCACTACCTTTCTTCAACATGCCAGTTATGTGTTTGACCAATTCAACAAAGTTGGGAATAAACCTTCTGAGCAAGTTTATCTTCCCAAGGAAATCTTTTTAATGACTATCACTCTAGCATGATCAATTTTAACTCCATCAACACAAACAATATGACCTACCAATTTCCCTTATTCTAAAGCAAAATGAGACTTTTTTGGATTTAAAGAAAGACCATACCTTCTGCACTTCAAAAATACCTGTCTCAAATGACGTAGATGCTCCTCATTAGAGTTGGAGAATACAGTAATGTCATCCAAATAGATGCCAACAAACTTATCCTTCTCTCCCACAAAGGCAATATCCATGGCTCGCTAAAAAGTGGCCCCAACATTTATTAAACCAAAAGGAATTCGAGAATACATAAAAGTACCCCAAGGTGTTGTAAAAGTAGTTTTCTCCATATCATCTAGATGAACAACTACCTGGTTTTATCCAGAGAAAACATCAATCATGGACAACCTGCTAGATCCCACCACCCTCTGTAATATATGTTCCATTTTGGGAAATGGATAGTTGTCTTTCCGGGAACACATGTTCGAATTTATGAAATCGACACAAAGTCTGATTTCACCATTCTTTTTTCTCACTAGCACTGAATTTTCTATCTAGTCAGAATACCTCAAGGGTACAATGATATTAGCATCTAAAATTTTCTTGACTTCCTTCTCCATAATAGGTAACAAAAGATGATTAATCTGCCTTAACTTCTGCTTAAAAGGTTTCACATTCTCCTTCAAAGGTATCTTGTGTTGAATGATAGTTTCATCAAAGGTCCTAAGATATTCATATTTCTATGCAAAAACATTAATAAAATCCTTCAACAGTTCTTCATATTTTGCTCGGTATTTTGCTAACAAGAATTTTGATAATTTAACATGTTTTGGATTTGTAGCAGTCCCAAGATTGCAATCAATCACCTCTGGTTCTTTTTCTAGGTCAGGGAGATTCACAGGAACATCATTATGATAAAAAATCATTTCAAGAGGTACCAAACCTTTTGGGATATGATTAGTGGGAAATTGCAAGATCTTATTCCCAAAAATCATATTATGAAAATTTAAATTCTGACTGTCCTCATCTTGATCAATATGAATTGAAAAAAAATCATCTATAGCTTCAATGAAACTTTTTATTTTAAAATCTTCCTCAAATACTCTCCAATGCTTGACATTGTATGGAATAGAAGGCCTGTACCTAACCTCTACTTCATATTTTAGCTTTGGGGGCAAAGGAGGTTTAAAAGTACTTTCTGCCACAACCAATGAGTCAACTGCTCATTCTGATCTCTAGGAATATATACAATATTGAAAGACAAAAAAAAAGGCTTCAATGATGTCCCATACCTCATTTATGTAATATTTCAACTGAATGTTCTTTGTATGATATACATATTTGACCTGCTGTACAATGAGTTCAAAAAACAGTAATAACCGTAATCCCCATGCCACTAACAATAACCCTTACACCTCTATTACTCAACAAATTATTTAGGATAAATCCAACTACAATGATAGTAACAACGCACTTATAGGCAATTTCGATAATAAACCAAACAATTATGATGCCCACATAGGAAATTTTGATAAAAAATGCAGCAATGATAGCTACAACCACCGTAACAGTCTTGATTGCAGCCGTAGTAAAATTCCCATTGAATTTAATGAAAAACGTAGTCTCCATAACACCGGGAGTATAAGAAATATTGACAGCCGTAGTCTCACCAAGGAAGAATCTAGTTCCGTTGCTGAGATTAATCCCTTCATCTCCATTATACAAAAAATGAATCCTGAGATCACAAATATTAAGAAAAACAACATTAACACAATGCGTATAATGATTAATGTAAAAAACCACAGTGGTGACATCCATTGTAATAACGGCCCAAATAGTAATGATAATAAAAACAATGAAGGAATTAGTTTACCCAATATCGACACGATTTGTAATAATATCCTAAACCCAAACCTCGTCCTTAGTATCTCCAATAATGATAGTAAACAAATTAAAACCATTGAACGTAAGACCAACCAAGTCAAAACCATTGAACCCAAGACTTTAGTTATCAACTTATCCACCCATCCCATCAATGAATACACTACTAGGTTACTAGAAAGAGGTCTTAACTTTGCCATTGCCCCTCGCAAAATTCATGTTGAGGATATCTTATGCAACATTGAAAATAGTATTTAAAACCTCTCAGATAATGTTAAAGAAGAAATAAGACAAGACTGCTCAATAATTGTTTGTAGAGTAAAACCACCAAAGAGCAACATCACTAAAGAAGAATTTTTGGCTCTAAAATCCCTAAACAATAACACGAATTTAGTAGTTCTAAAAGCAGACAAAGGTGGGGCTGTTGTCGTTATGAACAAGGATAACTACATTGAAAAAATGCTAGATCACCTCAATAACAGTGGAAGTTATAAGAAACTTAATAAAAATCCCCTAAATAAGATTGCAAGGGAAGTCTCCAATTCCATTAAATTAAGCAACATAAATGATAATGATAAAAATAAATTGCTTGTTAGTTTCCCTTCCACCCATAGGATATATGGACTTCCTAAAATTCATAAGGAAGGGGCCCATATTAGACCTATCGTCAACACAATACGAAGCCCTACTTATCAACTTGCAAAATTTTTGGCTCATAAACTCAAACCCTTAGTTGGCAATACCAACTCCTTTGTTAAAGATTCCTCCTTATTTGTAAACAAGATCAAAAACATTAAATTGGACTAGGATGATACCCTCGTAAACTTTGATGTTGTTTCTCTCTTCACTAAAATTCCCATTGACGGAGCTATGGAGGTCATTAAGAACATCACTGACCTAGGTATTGCTAACTTAGTTGAGATTTGTTTGAAATCCACTTTCTATAGTTTCCAGGGCAACGTATATGAACACACCTGTGGGGTTTCTATGGGATCCCCCTTCTCTCCCATCATAGCTAATTTATTCATGGAAGATTTTGAAATCAAAGCCCTTATCTCCTCACCCTTCCAACCTAAATATTGGAATAGGTTTGTCGATGATACTTTTGTCATTTGTCCCCATGGTTGTGACAAATTAAATGAATTTGTGACTCACCTCAATAAACAATCCCATCACATCAAATTCACTATGGAGGTTGAAGATAAAGACAATCTTCCTTTTCTAGATGTTAGGGTCACAAAAAGACGCGATGGATCCCTAGCCCACCAAGTTTATAGGAAGAAAACTCACACCGAACAATACCTTCATGCCAATTCCCATCATCACCCCACCCAAAAATTAGGGGTTCTCAACACCTTAGCCACTAGGGCCTTCAGGATTTCTAATGATGAACACCTTGACGAAGAGAAAAATCACCTCCTCAATGTTTTCAAGGATAACGGCTATAAAGAACATCAGGTGATTAAAGCTTTTCGAAATGCCACTAAAACACCTAGGAATAAAGAACAAACAAATAATGATGTGTCCAAGGTTTTCTTACCGTACATACAAGGGACAACATACAAGATTGCTAGGATTTTAAAGAAGAAAATCATTGGGGCAACTTTCAAACCCTTAAACACTATTAGGAATTCCCTTAGATCAGTCAAATACTATGTTGATCCCATCGAGCAAAAGGGTGTCTATATGATCCCGTGCTCGTGCGGTAAACATTACATAGGAGAAACATGTCGTTCCTTTAGAATTAGGATTCAATAACATGCTGCTGACATCAATAACAATCAGACTCATCCCTCAGCCCTGGCAGAACATTTAAACAAAGCTAAACATCACATTTTTATTGAAGAAGCCAAAATTCTTGCCAAGATAGATCACTATCACAATAGGAAATTCAGAGAAGCCATCGAAATTGAAAACCAACCTAACAATCTAAACATAGATGATGGATGGAAAATTAGTCAAAATTGGATCCCAACACTAACCACTATGAATCATTCTAGAAATTAATTTATAATATTTCTAGGTTTTACATCTCTTGATTTCATTTTTAATAAGCTGACTCTTAATAAATAATTAATAAATAAATAATATTTTTAGGTTTTATATTTCCTGATTTCATTTTTAAATAAGTCGGCTCTTCATAACAACTTTTCACATATTTATTTACACTTGTTATATCTTTTTTCCTTCATATCTCCTAATACTTTTCATGATCATGGACCACATTGGTTTGGTCCAAAACGTCGAATATCAAAAATCAATGCGATGAATCCGAAAGAACTATTTCATCCCCATGAACCTTCAAATGCTGAATTTTCATTTCTTTGGCTTCCATGAGACCCAACAACAATGCCTCATACTCAACAATGTTATTTGTTGTATAAAATTCTAACTTGTAAGACATGGCGATGACTTCATGTTCAGGAGAAATCAAGACTACACCTGCCCCTGGGCCTTCTCTAGATGAGGCTCCATCAAAGGATAATTTCCATAGAAGATTTTGATTCCCAACAGACTGTGAAGCAACAACTGGTTTTGTCAAAGGAAAATATTGTTGACCAACATTATCAATATGAAATATAGAGGATCCCAAGTCCACATCAATTGCACAGACATGATGATTTATAGAATGATCGCTGCCACTGATGATATAATCCAATTGAGCTTCACAATAGATTCCCCTAAATTATCCTCCAAAAACATCTATAGTGGCCTAAGAGAGATCCATTTGAAGAGATCTCCCAAGCTTCTCACACCAAGATCTCGACAACAACATACCAAACCTAGGAGGGATATCAACTACAACTATATCCATGACTAAACATTTTGCTGGTATTTGAGATATTGAAACAACAAGGTCTTTGATAACCCCCAAGCATTTGAATTTTTTGGAATCAAAAGAAAAGAGATCATGGTATGCTTTAGTGATTTCTAACCCCAATTCTTCCATGACAACCTTTTGGATAAGATTACAAGAGGCTCGAGAATCTAACATGCAGTTATGAAGGATTTTGTCATGAATGTTTAATGAGACATAAAAAGGGGGAGTGGAGTCATCCCTCTCTTATACAATTGGCCCTAAGACAATAGTGGGGTTTTCATCTTGGATATTAATCACATCAGAAACAAGATCTATGACAAAAGAAGGATGTAACCATTTCAAAATCTAACTTCTGTAAGAATCAATTTTAACCAATTCAGTCAAAGGATTATGAATTTTGATCTGACTTATCTCATGTTCTAGAATGAAAGGAGATGGGAAATTATATGCTTTCAGGGCTGATACTTTAATAGCTGGATGTACTTTCTTTCTTTCATGATTTTTTCTGCATGTCTGTACTGCTGGGGAAACATGTTTATCTTTTTGAGGAGCAGATTTAGCAAGCACTGATTTGGATCTAAGATTGTACCCTTGTTGATCTATGTTATAGATCATATTATCTGGACCTTCCCCAACCTGTGAATTCATTGAATATTCATATTTATCATGTGTTAGGTGACTGAGAGCAATCTCATGTCCAAACAAATGAATATCCAAATCTTCATCTACCTCTTCAACTTCCTGATTTTCCTCAATATAATTGTTCTGCAGAGGTGTTTGGATTTTCTGATCATCATTATTCTTCTTGTCCCTCTGCATGATCTGAGGGTTATAAGGTCTTATATAATGATTCATATTTTGATTTCCTTCCTGAGGTGTATTCCATTTCTGTTTTTCCAATCTGATTTTAGACAACTCAGATGACATTTCCTCCATTTTTCTTGCCATCTCCTCCAAGGAAATCTTTCGATTTTTGGTATTTGATGAAGAAGACTTATATTATTCCTTTTGATTTCCTTTATCTGATCTCTTCTTGAGATTTTATGATGCTAGAATGTTGGATTCAACTTCAAGAGATGAATCTTGCATATCAGCCATAATGGCTGATCTTCTTTCCCTCAGTAGCAAACAAAAATTAGCATCAAATACATTAGCATAAGTGACCGTTGCTAACCTTTCATTTGGCATGATATCATTTGGTATTTTCTGGTACATCCGATTAAATCTCTGAGAGAATTCAGAGACAAACTCACCATTCTTTCTTCAAAGATTGCTGAATTCTGTCATGTAATACAAATAATCTTTCTTGCCTCCCCACTTTCTTAAGAAGGTAGCATCAAGGTTCATGATGTTAGTGATAGATTTGACTCTTAGTTTCCTGAACCACTTCCTCACTTCTCCATCTAAACTTTGAACAAAAAGCCTCATCCACACATAATCATAATCAACTTGAAAATTGTCATCAAAGGAACAAAAAGTAGTTAAATGCTCCTCTATAGTTGTTTCCCCTTCATTGTCAAATATTGGAAGGTACTTCATGTAATCATTTCCTGGGAGAGGATGAAGATTATTTGGCAATACCGAAGGTGCATATCTGGTAGCCCTAATAACATCCATTGGATTGGGAGGTGCTACACCAACCATTGTTTGACCACCTAATGGTTGATTTATGTGTGGTTACTGTGGTGATTGTGGTTATGAGGGCTTAGGGATGTTCACAAATTTAATCTTTGGAGAAGACTGGAGAATTCCTTCAACAAGTTTTTTAGCATCAAGGATGTTAACTTGGAAGCTAATATTGATTTTCTCTTCTTGAATTTATTCAAGGATTGGGATCTTTTAGAAGGGAATGTACTTTGTTTCTTTAGGGAATTCAAGGTTTTCTTCAGATTTAGATCTACTCTTAGGATAGGGTGTGTAAAATGATTCTGGTTCAACAAATTCCTCTTTCCCAGAGGTATATTCTTTAGAAGGAGGTAAAAGAAACAACTTCTCAGACCCTAATTTTTTAAGAGATTTAGACTGTTTTAGGATCTTCTTAGAGTATGAAACAACATGCACATTTGGAGATTCTAGATGGGATCTAGTCCCCTTTATCTTTGGAGCCAAAGTGTCTTATGTGGAGTCACCAGGTGAAAATATATTGCAGTCAACTTGTGTCTAGTTATAGTTTCACCATCTACAACTAGATCTATAAATTACTGTTTGTTCTACCCTGGGAAAATATCATCATTTTGATCCCCAAAAATGATGCCAAAAGATGTTAGCGCTAGATGTCAACTCAATACTTCTATTGAGTTAAGCCTAGCACACCTTGTTTCAAAATGTTTAAAGAAAATATTTTTAGAGAGGAGGGAGGATCACACTCTTGATCTTAATGTAGCTTGATGAATGAGCTATTAAAACCACTTCCCTATGAGAAACAAATCAGGTAAGTAAAACCTCAGTTGGAGTAAAAATAGAGTATTTGATATGATTAAGGAGAATTAAATGGAACAAAACTGACAATCATCAAAGATCATCTTCTCTTTAATTTACTTGACCAGTAGAAGAATAAACCTACACTCAAAAATCCTTTCTGAACAATATTTAAAAGACTCAAACACATGTGGAAAAGAACGCACTTTACAAAATAGAGAAACCTTTTTAGCACATACATACAGTAATATGGGCATATAACAGTAATGATATGTTCAAGATGAGGAAATAGAAGTGATAAACAAAGATGAGATATACACACCAACCTTCGACTTTATTAACAACTGAAATCTTTACATAGGTAGGATGGATCAAAATAGTCTTATAATTAGAACCTTTAAGCCAAAACATGGATCCAACCCATTATTTTTCTATTTCATCCAATATATAGTGTTTTACATTGGTTACATGCATTTATGGATAACCTGACAGTCAGGGACACATCAAAACTAATCCCTACAAGTGCTCATGGTGAATTTCTACCTCTATCTACTGATATACAAAACAATAAACAATTTACAAAAAAGATCCTATAATTAAGGCAACAACATTGCATAGAAAAATTTCTTTGGTTGAATTGCTTTCCACCTGGATGATTACGCTGCATCTTTCTATTTATCCTTCCAAGCTCTTCCTGATCTTCAATGATCCACTCGAATCAAGACTTTGACAACTCAACAATGATAACTGATCTACATAATCATCGTATCCTAAGATAGACTGTAGATCCAAAAAAGGGTATATTACTCCATATAATGATCCATAAAGTAATTACCCTGTTTACAACCTTTCTACATTATGAAAATATGAATCTGTATCATATTTTCTGCAAAATCGGCTACTACATGTGTTCATGTAACGCTAATATTTTCCTGTGTATGAGACTACGGGAACTTCCTGTAGCACCATACAAAAAATCAGTTTTTAACATTTTTAACGCATTTCTTTTCCCATGTTACAACCAATCATAACAAAAAGAGGAATGGTATCTTAAATACAAGTAAACAAAAAGGTTCTTCCATTATCAATCATCTTTCAGTCAAAATTTAGGATTTTCATTGAAGGTGAAATTCTCAAACTACAAATTCTCCTTGAAAAAATGATGTAGCTGCTTCTTGTTCGATAGAAAAGGTATTCCAACAAAGGACTAACACCTTCAATAACCACTCACATAACCAGATCAAAGATCAACACACCGATGTTTTGATGTGGTAAAACCCCTATGGGGAAACATCCACGATCCCAACCAACGTGACCACTTGGAGCAGTTTATTAATGCAAAAGAAAAATATTACAAAGAGATTTTACAAGAGAGTTTCTCACAATCGATCATCCAAAAATGACCCTCCATGCTCTTTAAATATAGATCATGGACCAATAAGGTGTTATTCCACGGATCAATGTTTGTTAATATCGAGGAGAATATGAACCATCATATCACTCTATGTTAGAAACATATCATGACCGTCAGATTTCCTGACTCCAAATGCATACTAATGCATACTAAAGAAACACACTAAGAAACACACTTTTACCGAATGACACATAAGACCAAGTACATCTTAACTAACTCCTAAGTGTCCAAATATCCTAACATTCCCCCTTAAGAACAACTTGGGATCAGATTGAAGGATTTACAATAGTGACACAATAGGAGAAGGAAGGAGGCATTAGAACCTATCCCCCCTTAATGACAACTTCTTGAACTCCTAACATAGATAGAATTTTGGAAAACTTCACTTTTGTAAGAGACTTTGTGAAAATGTCTGCAACTTGATCTTCTGTAGGGTAAAAGAGAACTTCAATTACTTGATCATGAATGAGATTTCTAATGAAGTGCATGTGTAGCTCGATGTGTTTTCTATGATGATGTTGAGCTGGGTATTTGGCGAGTGTTGACGGGCGAAATCGACCGTCTGTCAACTGAGAGAGTGGAACCGGTCCGGGGTTGTCTAATAACCCAAGCCGTTTGGAATGAACCACCCTGACGGGTTTAGCGGCTCCGTTAGCCGATCTAAGGTCCTAAGAAAACAAAAAGAAAACTAATCTAAACTAACTAATCTAACTAAAACTAAATAAAACAAACTAAACTAACTAATAAATAAAACTAACTAATAAACTAATCTAATTACAACTTACTACTAAACAAACATAAACTAACACTAATTATTAAAGCAAACTAATCTAATTCTTAAAGCAATATAACTTATTCACAAATTGTACAATATTGACAATTTACAAATTTAATTAAAACCTGAAAAACTCATTAAAATTCTGCCCTAAGACAGCGAGAGATAATTTTTGATTTTTATAATTTTATGAACAAGAAATAAAACAGAAAGCTAATTAAACTAAACTACAAATATATCTAACTAAAATACTAATAATATACTAAACAAATGAATAACAAATTGACCTGGAAACTCTCAAGGTTTGTCCCGTGTATGATGACCGTGTTAAAATATCGGAGGAAGGAAACTCGCACCGCATAATCCAGAGGCTTCTCGTAAACGATAGCTGTAGTGCTCTTTAAGTTTATTTACAGGACAAACAAGACATAAAAATCATAACAATTATATGATTTATAAATCTCCACAATTAGGTAAACCTGTATGCAAAAACTTATACTTAATAATTCAATTGATGAAGAAGAGAAATCTGTCATTCACAAAATGAATCAAGTAATTGCTATGTTTTTAAATACTGGAAGAAATCAGACATGGATCAGATTAATTAATTCGTATCATTTGCAAAAAACTAAGATAGCTAAAGTAGTCATTAATCACATGCAAATTGATAACATAAACATGAAACAAAAGATTGATATTATGAAAAGCTAAAGCTGTAGCAGAACATCAATTTCTGTCTCAGTCTCTATTTGATATCCATTATCCTGGTTCTCCCACAAGCGAGGATCATGTTTATTACACAAAATAATAAGTATTTAAAGGTTTTCCACAGGGTAAAACCTCCCTGTGGAAGTTATAAAACTGTTTACATGCAATCTGGGAAGATATCCCAAAGTTGTCTAAACTAGGAAATTAAAATAAAACTAAAACATCCAAATATCCCCTAAACTGCCCAACAGGTCCCATGCAATTCGAATTCACCTGAAAATGACCAAAAATGAACAAATTAGAAGGATCTTTTATTGATAAAATGATAGAAAATTAAATTCTATAGACTAGCTACAGAATCATCTGATTCTGTAACTAGTCTAAATAAGGTACATAATCAACATTGTAATTAATTGAAAATCTTTTAAAAGATTTCAATTTAATTGACATCAATAATCATTTGAAAAATGAATAATTTAATTCGAATTTGTCATATCATTCAAAATCAAACAGGATCCAAATCAATCAACTGATCATTGAGATATGCAGGTTCTGTTTCTTTTGTTACCACAAAATTGGGTTAACAGAATCATGATCAAACAACAAGGAAATCGTTTCATATCCAATGCAATCAAAATAGAACTAATACTCGATTTAGCAAACCAATCCTTTGTACATGATTCAATAGTTTATATTCAAAACGAAATCTTTTATGTTAATTCAAAATAGAAAAATGAAATCATTTCTGGTAATTGGAAGCAAACAAAATTGTTTTTAATCTATTAAAAACAAACAGAGCTAATTCGGGGCAAACACAATCAGCTAATTCAAACCAAATCATTAAAAATTAATGTTGAAAAATATACCTGGGCAGCAGGAAAACGATTCGATTTGATCAAGATAATTTCGAGCTAACAGTGGCAGTGATTTCCTCTCCATTAAAAGAACAGAGCCTATTGTTTGGCAATTTGCTGACAGACTGCTTGATGAATCTTTGGATTGATCAAGGGTTTGATAGAGGGCAAGAGGCATAAGTCTGGACAAGGTAGATCGAGTGAGAGAGGTTCTGAGATCCAGGTCTGGAGAAGTCATAAGCATTTTGGCAAATGCACACAGACCCAAAACACATGTTCCAGCCACTGAAAATTGACCTGTAAAACAAGAGCTATATCTCTGTAGTAACTCACTTTCTGAGGATACTGCCCGCGATGAAGGTAAAGGGGCTAAAAACGGTTCTGGGTTTTCAACAGTTTGATCTAATTCACAACCGTTTTCCCAGAATCGCTCACGCAAAAACGTGACTCTGGGGGAAATTGCGGGGGCAGTCTTAAGCAATCTTCTCTGGCAAAAATGAAACCAAAGCTGACTCTGAACACCATGGGGGTTCAATTCTCCCTTTAGGAGCTAGGAGAGAACATATAGTGGATAGGGGTTTGGGTAGGGTTTGGTCAAGGTATACACAGGACTCAAAACTCATAGATTTTCCCAAAAATCGACAGAGGTAACCTGGTAAGGAGGCAGGCATTAATGACAAAGTGTGTGAGGGTAGTGGAGTTATTTTCTGGTCATGCATAATAGTTATTGCCAAGGTACAACTGTCGACACTCATAGCTGTTCAATCCACTATTGTATAGTTCAAAAATCATGTCACTTGCCCGACCAATGAAACCAATAGTAAATGTATAAACCAACGCGCGCAATCAACGTTGTGCCAGAGTTTCAAACCATCAACATCCAATTTAAAACCAATACCATATGTTTAACCACGTGACATGCGATGTATCAATTCATATCAAGAGTTTAAGCGAGGTATCAATGCAGTTTTGATCTAGGTGTGATTCAAATGAAATACATCAAATGTTTAACCATGCGCCAATGTATTGTAACATATAATCAACATGCCAATAGTTATGAAAAAATGAACATAGGTATCATATTAAAAGATAATTATGAAGGATTTTACCACAACACCTATGTATCTTTTATGAAAACGTTGGTCAAACAGATCAAACCAAAGAACATATAAATCCAATACCAATGCATAATACCTTCAATGAAACAAAGTCACACAATCAATCCGAGAATGGCCAACGAGTACAGATCAAAAAGGATTTACCAATTGCGTAATGATAAGTGAAAAGTAAGCGCAATGGGCATATCATCAAGAAGGACAACAAACAATGATTTTAATGCGACTTGGAAAGACTAATTTTTCACGCTCACAGTCGTGAAAACAAAACGAAGGTAGATGTGTAAGTGTCGCAAAAACTAAAAGTGTCATTATTTGAAAATTGCGACGCAAAATTGATGTTTGCAAAACATTGGTGTAGGCAGCTCATAAGACAGTGGAAAAATGTGATTTGGCTGCCAACGATGGCGACACACTGGTAGAAGCAGTTATCTCTGTCAAAAGAAACAAATTTAGATTAGGACAACAAAGAAAATTTCAACTCAAAAATAACAACCAGAAAATCGTATAAACATCATCGTTAACCAGTTATTCTAGCAGTGTTTCAAAAGATGAAAACTGATAACAATCTTAATATCAACGAGTCATGATATTAAAGATAAAATCTTCAATACTGTTGGCATGGCCATTGATGCTAGCAGGCGTCCATAGCCTCGACATGGTTTCCATTTAACCCACTCTGACATTTGTATCCTGCCAAGAAGTTCTGGATCAGAACGAAGGACATTAAAGAGGTTTCTTTTTTTGCAAATTTTCATATTACCCGACATTGCTTCGCTGCCAGCGGGCCTGTTCAGTACCCCGACGAAGTTGTCTTGGCGCCATGCATGCATTTACCCGCTGCCAGCAGACCTGTTCAACATCCCGGCGGGTTTACAAGCACTTCCCACAACTCTTATTAATAATTTTTATTTTGTTTTTCATAGATATATAGCTGAGCGGGGTGACACTGAAAATCATGATTTTTAACATATTTTTTTTTTTAGACCTCATCAATTTTTTTTTTAGAACTGTCCTTTATTTAGATCCAGAAATGTTTTATTTACAAAACCAACTTCCTAAGGCAGGGAGACATCTTATGAATCATTCCCTTAAGGAATAGGGACAGCGTAAGAAGATAATAGATGACCGTGACAAGATTTACTCAAAGACTGAAATCAATAAACTTCTTTCAAACAACAGTCTTCTCTCAACATGCCATTAAATTTCAGAAGTAGTTTATAATTGATGTTTAGACAAATTTTCAACAGTCATTTTAGAGAAAGAATTTTCTGTTTTCCTTGTTTGAACAGTTCAAAAATTCAGGTATGTGTATTTCAACAGCAAAAACTAGTAAGCATAAGGGAGAAATCAAAACACACCTGCGAAGAAAAAATTGGAAAGCAAATAAATCCAAAGAACAAAAACAAAAAACAAATATGCATAGAAGGTGCATATGAAAACCTCATGCAACAAATTCCTTGGGAAACTGAAAAGTAGAAAAATCCTATTTGATGGGAAAGCAGTCCTACTCATGGTACCTTGGGTCAGGGTTGATTCAGATTCATTTATCTCTTTACTTTCCATTTAGGATTTTCATGACAATACCGTGTTTTTGAAAATAAATGTTCAACTAGAAGTAAAGAGAAAAAGGGTTAAGAGGACTTCCCTGACAACAACCGTATTATGGTTCTGGTGGTACACCCACTTGCGTTCATGACTGCATTATTAAGAAGAGAAATAGTGAGAAATCAAACTGAAAGAAAACCTATTCCTACCCTAACTATTAAACACATCAGGATACTATGTGAATTCATGTTTCCAATGTAGCCATCGGAGTAACTCTAATCCTGCAATGAAAACAAGATCAAGAATTATTAAAAAGAATGGTAATATATCAACAAATGACAGAAACATATCACGCTTACCTTCATAATCAACATCTAAAAACAAAGTAAGCATGATCTTACCATTTCCTCGGATATTCTTGTTGTACGAATCCTCCAGCCATTGCGCAATCTTGTCGTGATAAGGGTCATAATGGCACGGGGGAGTGTAAGTAGTTTTGAAAAACTCGTCAGGATTATGAGGAAATGGAATAACCCTCAGCCAAGGCTAAAACGCCCCATCCTTCTGACAGTTCTCTAAGTACTCATTAATTTCTTCACATGGAGGATCTAAAAGAAATATGTCACGCCTACTTACAAGATTCTTAGGTAAAAAGAAATCAAGCACAACTTTGTCCTTATTATGAAATTTTTTCATATATGAATATTCAAGCCATCCTAAGATCCTATCACAAAAATGGGGATGCAAACCATGACTTTGATGAAATGAATATATCAATGGGAAACTCATCATAGGAGGATTCGTGCAATCAATTGATTCATTGGTTTGAATGTTTCCTTCGATGAGATTGATCATTTCAAAATGTGAAGCATAAACATTAAGATTCGAGCTAAGCAAAGAACGAGTATGAAACTTAGAATGTTTGATCTCCATAAAATATAATGCATTGTCCTTTTCAACAATAAACTGTGTAAAATCATCTTGCAACATGTGCTTTTCCCATGTGAGTGATGAAAGTGAACAAGCGTCAAATCCGGTTTTATCAATGTTATGCTCAGAATTAATTTCACCAAAATTTAGCATATCGAAGGGATATGATTGTGGTGGAAAATAGTAGTATGTTGTAGGTAGGGTTTCAAGTCCAACAGAGTCTAGGAATATATCAGGATATAAAGAATAAAATGAATCAGAAATAAGAAGATAAAAAAAATCTCTTGAACTATGATACTCAACGATGGTATTCTCAAGACAATTCTCTTCACTTTCTTTAAAACTCTTACTCTGTTTTGGTGACGAATTCCTCAACATAATACGATCATCTGGATTTTCCTTTTTAGATAATTCAAAATTTATGTGACCAACATCTAGTCTTTCCTGTGAACAAAATGCATTTTGAGGATGAAGGTTTAAAGTTTCTCCTTCTAGTTGCATAACTTCTTCTCTAATCAGTTTCATAGGAGTACTAGAACACTCAAGAATATTTTCGTTGCTTAAGTGTTCTTCAATGACTGATTTTAAATGTTGATTAGAGCATGAGTTACAAGAATGAGAGTATTCACCCTGAGCCAGAAACGAATCATCTTCCATATTAGTGTTAGATTGAAAATATAATGATTCAAAGGAAAAACCGATTTGGTTGTCAATAAGAGCCTGATCAATAGATTCTACCTTCCTGGCTTGTTCAACATTATCGGAAGAATTTTTCTCTTCTTGCGAAGAATATTGTTCTTGCAGTTGAGTGATAGGATTTGCAATTGGTTCTTTGTTCGTGATTGAACATGACTGGATGGAAATGATGGAAGCATCGT
This sequence comes from Picea engelmannii, assembly GCA_009831015.1. Taxonomy (NCBI): domain Eukaryota; kingdom Viridiplantae; phylum Streptophyta; class Pinopsida; order Pinales; family Pinaceae; genus Picea; species Picea engelmannii. The sequence continues at coordinate 42,693 of ML823791.1, forward strand.
AGAAGAGATTTAATGCCAATGACATGTCATCGAGATTAAACTTACAGAGGATATGATAGACTCTTGTCAAAAATCCTTCTGAAGATGGATCGCCATTGATTAGTGAAGCATGAAATTCTTCACATAATTGATTGAAATTATAAATTTCAAAAGAATCTAGAAACTCATCTACAAATTGAAGCCAATAAAAAATGTGACATGCTGGAAAGGATTCAAACCAATGTTTGATTCGACCTTTAAAAGTAAAAGCGAAAAGTCTGCATAAAACTCCTAAATCTGAGATGTCATGTTTGATGCACTTGCATCAAAACTTTTTAAGGTGGTCTTTAGCAGATGTATTGCTTTCACCATCAAAGGTGAGTTTGGACAAGCGAGAGACTGTCTCATTGAGAACATCGGGTAATGAGAAGTTGAAAGCATGTTCCAACACAGTAATTTGGGGAGCCATGGGAGAAAATGAATACGTTTAAAATAAAGGCTCCTACAAGGCCATCTTGTCAGTCGGCCCTCCTTCTAGCACCATTTGTTGACGGGCGAAATCGACCGTTCGTCAACTGAGAGAGTGGAACCAGTCCGAGGTTGTCTAATAACCCAAGCCGTTTGGAATGAACCACCCTTACGGGTTTAGCGGCTCCGTTAGCCGATATAAGGTCCTAAGAAAACAAAAAGAAAACTAATCTAACTAAAACTAAATAAAACAAACTAAACTAACTAATAAATAAAACTAACTAATAAACTAATCTAATTACAACTTACTACTAAACAAACATAAACTAACACTAATTATTAAAGCAAACTAATCTAATTCTTAAAGCAATATAACTTATTCACAAATTGTACAATATTGACAATTTACAGATTTAATTAAAACCTGAAAAACTCATTAAAATTCTGCCCTAAGACAGCGAGAGATAATTTTTGATTTTTATAATTTTATGAACAAGAAATAAAATAGAAAGCTAATTAAACTAAACTACAAATATATCTAACTAAAATACTAATAATATACTAAACAAATGAATAACAAATTGACCTGGAAACGCTCCAGGTTTGTCCCGTGTATGATGACTGTGTTAGCATATCGGAGGAAGGAAACTCGCACCACATAATCCAGAGGCTTCTCGTAAACGATAGCTGTAGTGCTCTTTAAGTTTATTTACAGAACAAACAAGACATAAAAATCATAACAATTATATGATTTATAAATCTCCACAATTAGGTAAACCTGTATGCAAAAACTTATACTTAATAATTCAATTGATGAAGAAGAGAAATCTGTCATTCACAAACTGAATCAAGTAATTGCTATGTTTTTAAATACTGGAAGAAATCAGACATGGATCAGATTAATTAATTCGTATCATTTGCAAAAGACTAAGATAGCTAAAGTAGTCATTAATCACATGCAAATTGATAACATAAACATGAAACAAAAGATTGATATTATGAAAAGCTAAAGTTGTAGCAGAACATCAATTTCTGTCTCAGTCTCTATTTGATATCCATTATCCTGGTTCTCCCACAAGCAAGGATCATGCTTATTACACAAAATAATAAGTATTTAAAGGTTTTCCACAGGGTAAAACCTCCCTGTGGAAGTTATAAAACTGTTTACATGCAATCTGGGAAGATATCCCAAAGTTGTCTAAACTAGGAAATTCAAATAAAACTAAAACATCCAAATATCCCCTAAACTGCCCAACAGGTCCCATGCAATTCGAATTCACTTGAAAAGGACCAAAAATGAACAAATTAGAAGGATCTTTTATTGATAAAATGATAGAAAATTAAATTCTATAGACTAGCTACAGAATCATCTGATTATGTAACTAGTCTAAATAAGGTACAGAATCAACATTGTAATTAATTGAAAATCTTTTAAAAGATTTCTATTTAATTGACATCAATAATCATTTGAAAAATGAATCATTTAATTCAAATTTGTCATATCATTCAAAATCAAACAGGATCCAAATCAATCAACTGATCATTGAGATATGCAGGTTCTGTTTCTTTTGTTACCACAAGATTGGGTTAACATAATCATGATCAAACAACAAGGAAATCGTTTCATATCCAATGCAATCAAAACATAACTAATACTCGATTTAGCAAACCAATCCTTTGTACATGATTCAATAGTTTATATTCAAAACGAAATCTTTTATGTTAATTCAAAATAGAAAAACGAAATCATTTCTGGTAATTGGAAGCAAACAAAATTGTTTTTAATCTATTAAAAACAAACAGAGATAATTCGGGGCAAACACAATCAGCTAATTCAAACCAAATCATTAAAAATTAATGTTGAAAAATATACCTGGGCAGCAGGAAAATGATTTGATTTGATCAAGATAATTTCGAGCTAACATTGGCAGTGATTGCCTCTCCATTAAAAGAACAGAGCCTATTGTCTGGCAATTTGCTGACAGACTGCTTGATGAATATTTGGATTGATCAAGGGTTTGATAGAGGGCAAGAGGCACAAGTCTGGACAAGGTAGATCGAGTGAGAGAGGTTCTGAGATCCAGGTCTGGAGAAGTCATAAGCATTCTGGCAAATGCACACAGACCCAAAACGCATGTTCCAGCCACTGAAAATTGACCTGTAAAACAAGAGCTATATCTCTGTAGTAACTCACTTTCTGAGGAAACTGCCCGTGATGAAGGTAAAGGGGCTAAAAACGGTTCTGGTTTTTCAACGGTTTGATCTAATTCAAAACCGTTTGCCCAGAATTGCTCATGCAAAAACGTGACTCTGGGGGCAATTACAGGGGCAGTCTTAAGCAATCTTCTCTGGAAAAAATGAAACCAAAGCCGACTCTGAACACCATGGGGGTTCAATTCGCCCTTCAGAAGCTAGGAGAGAACATATAGTGGACAGGGGTTTGGGTAGGGTTTGGTCAAGGTATACACAGGACTCAAAACTCATAGATTTGCCCAAAAATCGACAGAGGTAACCTGGTAAGGAGGCAGGCATTAATGACAAAGTGTGTGAGGGTAGTGGAGTTATTTGTTGGTCATGCATAATAGTTATTGCCAAGGTACAACTGCCGACACTCATAGCTGTTCAATCCACTATTGTATAGTTTAAAAATCATGTCACTTGCCCGACCAATGAAACCAATAGTAAATGTATAAACCAACGCGCGCAATCAACGTTGTGCCAGAGTTTCAAACCATCAACATCCAATTTAAAACCAATACCATATGTTTAACCACGTGACATGCGATGTATCAATTCATATCAAGAGTTTAAGCGAGGTATCAATGCAGTTTTGAGCTAGGTGTGATTCAAATGAAATACATCAAAGGTTTAACCATGCGCCAATGTATTGTAACATATAATCAACATGCCAATAGTTATGAAAACAGGAACATAGGTATCATATTAAAAGATAATTATGAAGGATTTTACCACAACACCTATGTATCTTTTATGAAAACATTGGTCAAATAGATCAAACCAAAGAACATATAAATCCAATACCAATGCATAACACCTTCAACGAAACAAAGTCACACAATCAATCCGAGAATGGCCAATGAGTACAGATCAAAAAGGCTTTACCAATTGCGTAATGATAAGTGAAAAGTAAGCACAATGGGCATATCATAAAGAAGGACAACAAACAATGATTTTAATGCGACTTCGAAATACTAAGTTTTCACGCTCACAGTCGTGAAAACAAAACAAAGGTAGATGTGCAAGTGTCGCAAAAACTAAAATTGTCATTATTTGAAAATTGCGACGCAAAATTGATGTTTGCAAAACATTGGTGTAGGCAGCTCATAAGACAGTGGAAAAATGTGATTTAGCTGCCAACAATGAGCTTGATGGCACTCTGATTGTCACACCAAATGCTAGTTGGATGCAGCTGCTCGAATCCAAACTCTGAAAGAATCTGTCGAATCCATAAGGCTTCCTGACTTGCATTTACTGCTGCTCGGTACTCTTCTTTTGATGAAGAAAGTGAAATAGCCTATTGTTTCTTACATTCCCAAGTTATAGGTCCCAAACCAAGGTTGAAAACATAACCTACAGTAGAATTCCGATCAATAGGGTCACCGACCCAATTTGAATCAGTGAAACCAACCAATAAATGAGTCCCCCCTGAACTGTAATGTATCCTGAACTGAACTATACCACAGACATAACGAAGTATCCTTTTAGCTGCTTTCCAATGGATTTCATGGGGTGTTTTCATATACCAGGAAACAAGACCAACAACAAAGGAAAGATCAGGATGAGTATGAGTCAAGTATAAGAGGCTACCAACTAACTAACGGTACAAGGTGGCATCAACTTAGGGAGAAGTACAGGTGGCAGCAAGCTTGACTCCAGATCAGAAGGGAGAGTGTGTTGGTTTACAATCGTCCATGTGAAAGCGATGAAGAAGGTCACAAGCATACTTAGACTGGGAAAGAAGAATTCCTTCATTGGTTTGCAAAAATTGGAGGCCAAGGAAATAGTGCAAAAAACCTAAGTTTGTCTTTTCAAATTTATTCTTAAGGCTAGTTTTCACATGATTTAGGAGTTTTGAGTCACTAACAGTAAGGATAAGGTCATTAACATAAAGGAAAAGGATTATGAGATGTCTTCCTACTTTCCTGGTATAGACATTAGGATCAGATTGGCATCTAGAGAATCTAGTGGTAATAAGAAAGTTGTCCATTTTGGCATACCAAGCTTAGGGAGCTTGCTTAAGACCATAAAGAGATTTATTAAGGCGAAAAAAAGGCTAGAGTCATTATGGACATAGCCAGTAGGTTGTTCCATGTAGAATTATTCTTGCAAATATCCATGCAAGAAGGAGGATTTAACATCCATTTGATGGACCTCCCATTTATGTGAGGTAGGAAGGGAAAGAACAAGGTAGATATAATTCATTTTGGCTATAGGGGAAAAGGTTTCATTATAGTCAATTCCTTCAACTTGGGAAAATCGTTTGGAAACTTACCGAGCCTTGTGTCTTTCAACACTTCCATATGATGCATACTTAGTTATGTAGAGCCATTTACATATGACAAGTTTTCTTCCTTTTGGAAGAGGTACAAGATCCCAAGTATTGTTCGCCATTAAAGAACGATACTCTTCATTCATTAGTGTATCCCAATCTAGATGAATTGAAGCTTCTACAAATGTCTCTGGATCATGAGTCTATAAAGCTTGAGCCAAAAGAGTAGAGGCTCGCTAGAACTGTGAACGTGTCTGACACTAATCTGAGGTATCACCGACAAGATTACCAACTGCTTCTCGTGTTGAACGAACCCATCTAAGAAGTGGTGGAGTTGGAACTGGTGCTGGTTTAGGTTCAAAGGACTCATCTGGAGGAAGGTGAGCAAGCGGAGGTGGATTTTCATCCTCATTGTCATCATTTGAATAAGAAAATGAAATAGAAGAAGGCACAATCGCCGAAGTAGGCTCGCAGGACAAAGAAGGCACAAACGCCGAATTAGGCTTGCAGGCCAAGAGATTTTCATCAAATTTAACATCTCTTCTAATAATAATTTCATTACAATGTGGTTGAAGAAGTCTATAACCTTTTACATCTTCAAAATAACCAACAAATATACACTTCTTACTTTTAGGATGCAATGGTTTCCTTTTCTCATCAAGAATGTGAGCCCATGCTATACTTCCAAATACACGAAAGTGACTTACATCTGGTTTAGTTTTAGTCCAAGCTTATTCCGCTTTTATATTTGTAAGAGCCTTTGTGGGAGTGCAATTTACTATGCAATTTGCACAGTTGATGGCTTCCGCCCAATACTTTAGACTTAATCCCTTAGATTGGATCATACAATTAGCTGTTTCTTTTAATGTGTCCTTCTTTCTCTTAGCCACACCATTTTGTTGTTGTGTATATGGAACAATCTGTTGCATTTGGATGCCATGTGTAGTGCAGTAACTTGTAAAATTATTGTTCACATATTTTCCTCCATTATCTGTTCTTAACCTTTGAATTTGATGTCCATATTTCTTTTCTACAAGGTCCTTGTAGGCCAAAAACATGTTAAAAAATTCACTCTTAAGTTTTAAGAGGTAAACCCAAGTATGTCTGTAAAAGTCATAAATGAAAATTAAGAAATAATTGCACCCAGAAAAAGAAGGAGAAGAAATTGGACCACACAAATAACTATGAACAATATGCAAAAGGCCCGAGGCATGCCAAGAGGCACACTTTTCAAAGCTGTCCTGATGATGTTTGTCGAGAAAACAACTGACAAAAACACCATCTCTGTATGAAACATGAGGAAGACTAGTCACCATATGTTGATTACATAGTTGCTGCAATGAGCGATAGTTTAGATGACCAAACTGCTCATGCCAAAGTTTGCTCAAGTGATCACTATGAGCAACAAAAAATGATGAAAAAGATGATGACCCAAAATTTTCAAACTTGTACAACCTGGTAATATCATCAACAATTCCAGTTTCAAGAACATGCTTAGGATCTTTTAGATCCTTGATTACAACTTGGTGAGGTGAAAACTCTATGGTTTTACCTTCATTTGAATGAGTGATTTGATATACTGATAGAAGGTTACAAGAAATAATTGGAATTGTCGAACATGGTATCAGATCAAAGATCAACACATTGATGTTTTTACGTGGTAAAAGCCCTACGGGGAAACATCCACGACCCCAGCCAACGTGACCACTTGGAGCAGTTTATTAATGCAAAAGAAAAAGATTACATAGAGATTTTACAAGAGAGTTTCTCACAATCGATAATCGGAAAATGACCCTCCATGCTCTTTAAATAGAGATCATGGACCAATCAGGTGCTAAGCCACAAATCAATGGTCATTAAGATCGAGGAGAATATGAACCATTAGATCACTCTATGTCGAGAACATATCATGACCATTATATTTCCTAACTACAAATGCATACTAATGCATACTAAAGAAACACCCTAATAAACACACTTTTACCTAACGACACATTAGACCAAGCAGATCTTAACTAACTCCTAAGTGTATAAATATCCCGACACTTTTGTCAGCAAATCCAAACTATTTCTTCTGGTCTACTTGGTTTGAGAATGAGTTTGTATTTTCTTGATATTATCCCCTTCAGATCTGATCGTAGGGTTTGGGCCTTTCTTATTCTTTTTACTCAGTTTTCTTGTAGAAGATTTGTCTTTTCCTGTAGGAGTATTTTTGTTTCCTGTCAGACCTCCCTTCTTATACTTATTACTCTCAGGTTTAGTTACATGAATTTTCTTGCTTGTTGATGGCTCCTCCTTTGGGTTTTCAGATTATTCATCAATAATGATAACCTTATATTTAATGGCAGGGTTATACATTTATTTGGATTTCAACCTGAATTTATTTCAAGGCCTAGTGATCTTTTTTCTTATCAAAAATTTATATCTAGAAGCATCGTCTTCAAAGGAGCTTGAGCTAGGAGGAATGATCTTTGGGGAATGATCTTTAGGCTGTACATGATCTACAAATTCTTCTACTATCTTAGGTTCTTGATATTCCTTCAATACCCTAGGTTTTACCAACCTTTTGGTCCTTTAGCATAAGTATTTTGGGAATATGGAAACTGATGCTTACCTCCACCTAGGATACGAGAATACCCTTCATCTGCTTGCAGGCTGGTTGGAGTAGATTCCACTGGCTCGTCTAAAATATTTAAACAAGTTTCTCTTTTACCCTTTATTGGAATCATTGGTTGACTTGCGTTGGGTGAAGCTTCTTTATTAGGATAATTTTTTTTATCATGCGATTGTGTGGCAAAAGGATGTACTTCTTTCTCAAACCCTGACTGGATCAAGAATTGATCCCATGTCCTCTGTAATTTTCCCAGCTCGGCTTTAATAAGTATCTTAATTAATCCTTGATGATAAATTCCATGAGGAGGGGTCTTAGGGTTTGCTTGAATTTTCATGTCCATCTTATTTAGATATCTTAAGAAGTAATATGGTAGAATCATCCTTTTGATTCCTGAAAAATGAAGAAGGAATCATAGATGAAACAAAAACACAGTAGAATAACGCCCTTCACATGAGATGTATCGTTTAAGCATAAGCAAGGTCTCCATCCATTCATCAACAATCTAATCCCTAGGAATAACCTTGGACCAATTAGGATCTCTATGTTCAGGTGTCAAGAACTAATTTACATTCCCTCTTGTAATTAATTTGTTTTTGAACCAATTTTCTCCATCGACAAAGAGGTTACAAGCTGCTGCTATGGACTCTTCTGTAACCTGCATAACTGGGTTTGCAACTCGGAACCTCTGTCCATTAAAGCCTTTAGAAAACGCCTGGGATACAACATAGTGATAACCATCTAGTTTAGTGCAATACAAATACCAACCAACTCGATCAAAGATGTGTCTGCTGTCTTCATATGCTTCCATAATCTCGAGCCCTTCAGGTTCTTTTTTGTTCACGTGTCCACCTTTACCCATATTAACTGTCATGACTAGAAGATGGAATCTCGTTGCAGAAAAGGGATATTCCTACTATGTTGAGAAGGATAGGGTATTTCTTGACTATGATGGGGAAATCTAAATTTACCAGCTGCAATTTTAAACAGATAAAACACCAGATTTAAGAAAACAATCTTTTTTGAAAAATCCCCTCTGCGTGACGTCTTGGGTAACAGGTACAGAAAAATGAAAGTATCACCACCTTTGCATGCTGAGATATGGTTGGGTACTTGATAATCGCTTTTCATCCAGGTAGGACGATCCACGTCCTCAAATTCACTCCATCTATCTGCGTGATGATGAAACAAGGACAGGTGGAAGTTCCCATAGCGACCTGCATAAACTTGTCCTTTGGCATATTTGAAATGAAAATGACTTGAAAGTCGTTATCTAACTTGGTAATGATGAGACAAAATCTATGACATGCCATATTACCTCTGATGAAAGGATTTGAAACTTTAAATGATGTCATAGGACAATCTTATAAACATGTGCATAATTAATCCTATCCCCTTTTATAAGACTAAGTATCCCTTAATTTTATCAACATAATACAAATTCCCCCCCCTTAATAATATTTTGAACCCTTAATCAAACTAATGATTAGGATTTATAGCTTACAATTTTTTTTTTTGAAATGGAGAAACTAAGAGATGAGAGATGAGACTTAGCAGAACAAGATAGGTGATAACACCATACATCATGAAGAAAAATATATGTCAACATTAATTAATAGAGAATCATGAAAAAAACATCAACCATGTACATCATGTGCCATACTATGTGGTAACCATGCAAAACACCCATGTACATCAATATCATACAATATAACATAATATATCATCAATGGAGTGTATCAACCATATGCTGAGAACATGTGCCAACTGTGTACCAACAATATGCCTCAAAAAAGTGTCATATCACTCATGATATTCCTCTACCATGAACCAAGTGCCACAACCATGTATCTGAACCATCAAGCATCAATCCTGTACCATATACCATCAACAAGTGCATCAACTATGCACCAAACATATATCACCACCGGTACCAAGCAAGTGCATTAAACATGCACCAAACCTCAACAATATGTACCACAATCAAGATATCCATACTGTAATATCCCTAGGCCGAACCCAATTGTAATGTAAATGAAAATGTACTTAAGTTGGTGAGCTGTTTGATATCATTTTTGTATGCACCTTTCTTGGCATAGTGCATGCATGTACCGCGCAGTAAAATGAGGAAGTGTGCACATTCCAGGATACCGTGCACAACAACTTAAGTGCGCGCAATTTTGAGGCCATGGAGCCTTTGTGTATACGCTGTGTTTTATAGGCTGGTGAGCCAGTTTTGTGATTATTAGGTTGGGAAGCCTAGATGTTAAAGGCAAGTGCACCTACTTTTGTATATGTCTCAACATTAATATAAAATACATCGCTGTGCACAGACCGACCATGATTAAAGAGTATGGGGGACTAAACTCCACTAGTTAGGGAAAGAGTGGGGGATAAAAGTTAAGGAAAAGGGTCTAAGCCAGGGAGCTTAAGCCAAAAAGAAATATTATATTAATATTTCTTAAAGTATAAAGTATGGATAATTATTTTATCCTAAGTTCTAAAGATGGGGACAAGTGGGCCAAAGTAGCTCCCAACATCACAAGTGTCAAGTTGCGGACATGCATACATATTGTTTGGACTTAGTTCATTTATTCCATCATTCCTCCCATCATTTAGTCATCCAGTCAATTATCGATGAACATTCACACACTCATGGAGCTATCCTTTGTACCTTCATGTCATTGTACCTAAACCTGTATCCATACCCATACCTGTTTGTGTAGCTGGTTAGCTTGGGAGATGGACTGAAGAAGCGGGTTGTCAGGCCCATGGGATATTGAAGAGGCAGGTTGTCAAGCCTGTGAGAAATCTCTTTGGGTGAGAGAGTTGCTGGGATTTGATTTCTTGAAGGTGCTAAACTGCAACTACAGAGCTCTGAGACTTCCTGTCCGACCTGTTGCTGAAGCCCATAAAGGAAGTGGGGAAACCGAAGGACTGCTGAGAAGAGAAGGGGCACACTTCCTGGGGTGGGAAAGGCATGTAGGGAATGAGGGACTGTAGGCTGTTAGTTTGAGTGGGCACCTGTGACATAGTCTTTCCTGTTTTCTATCAACTATTAGTTTGGTTAGGAATCCCTTTACCCGGGTGGAGTTTAGTCCCAGATTGGGGGTGACTCACTACTGAGAGTGATGAGCAGTGTGGTCTAAGGCTAAGAGGTTTGTGGAAGGTCTGCATGCAGTTAGTGATATTCTTACCAAGATAAGTGTCAACTGGGTGATAAATTTACAAGCTGCATTATTATTTACGTGTTTATTTTTGTGGGTTTTTCCTATGTGTGGTTATAGCTGTCTTTATAGTTATGGGTATTGCCTGTATATGATGCATGTATGTGTTTACTGTTATTTCAGTATGAATCAGTGAAATTACATAATGCATTTGTCTGTTTACGTTATATATATAAAGTTCCAAAATAGTTCTGTGTGTCTATGTTTTAATTGCATGTAGTTCAAAACATTTATGTGGCATAACTCAGTTGGATGCTGGGTATGTTACAATATGTTCCACAGAGGGAACAAAAACATTCTCTCGCGTAGCATGCCCCGATGTGGATGGTCGAGGATGTTACAATATGGTATCATAGCTTCAGTTTTCAACACTGATCCTGGATGGGTCGAGCAAGTTGAGTTGAAGCGAAATTTCATAGAGGATTTATTTCAAAGTGGCTAAATTTCAGTTTGTAGAGTGTCCATGGTAAAATTTAGAAGCAATGATGGGGCATTAGGAAAAGCCCCAATTTCTATTGTTAAATTCATGGGAAAATTGAGAAATTTGGCCATGTGGTGAGATATTCTTGATTTAATATCTGTTCTAGCAAATTAAGACCTGGAATTGGTTGAATTTGAAGTTACAGTGAAGCCATGACAGTTGGAACGAGATTAGTAATTAAAATTCTCAATTCGTGACTTGAGTTTGGGAAAAATCCGTTCTAGAAATGTCAATCTGCAACGATTTGTTGCTGCAAAAGTTGAGTGGGTGTTATCGGGGTGAAATTGAATAAATTTCATAGTTACAGAATGTCTATGGTAAAAATTGGGAAAAATTTAAGCAAAATCCCCAATATTTGCAGTGGAATTCATGAGGAATTGATGCGCATAAAATGAATGTGCATAGGTGGGTGCACTAAAAATGCATGATGCATAGTAAAAATCTTGTGATATGTAAAAATTGGGCAATGCGCGGAAAAATGTTGGTGTGTGGGTGCGCGCACTAAATTTTGGCGCCACACGGAAAAATGTTGGTGTGTGGCTACGTGCACTAAATTTTGGCACCGCGCAGAAAAATGTTGGTGTGCAACGCGCACTAAATTTTGGTGCCGTGTGGAAAAATGTTGGTGTGCGGCTGCGTGCACTAAATTTTGGCGCCGCGTTGAAAAATGTTGGTGTGCGGATGCGCATGCTAAATTTAGCATTGCGCGATGTCCACACACATAATAATGGTGCGTGCGGTGCACACACACATAATAATGGTGTGCGTGGTGTGCACAATATTGGTAGAGCGCAACGAAACTTGTTGGTGCGCGCACAATGTGGGTATATGTTGTCATGCAACAATTTAGCTATTGGTGCATGCAGAGTATTGGTGCATGGTGGGGGCGTACTAAACTTTGGAATGGTGCAATGCGTAGAGTGAATTGTGCACAGAATATCAGTGCATGACACAAAAATTGCGTGCAACAGGTAATAGTGCAAGAACCAAAATTTTGCACGGTGGATATTGGCGCATGACACAAAAGTAGTGCGCAGTTATTGGCGCGACATAGAAGTGGTGCAAAGTGGTTATAGGTGCGCGGAGCACGATTTACCTTTTGGTTTTGCTGCATATGTTAAATATGAGTGTACAGGTTGAAAATTGTGTGCGCGAAGTCATTTTGATGGTGAAAAACAACAGAAAAACAACGATTTTCTACGAGGTTTTATACTGTTTGAACATCATCTTTTTGCAGCGCATTTTTGAGTCCCTTAACAACGTTTTTAGTAATGCACAAACCACGAGAACAGACTGTACCAAGGTACACTATGTATTTTGAACTCAAATAAAAGACCTCAGAGAGATCTTTCTAATGGTGTAAACCGTTCGTCAAATGGATATTTTATGAGAAAGTTACAACACAAACAGTGGATGGTAAATTTTAAGATCCAACTAACTTCAAAGAGCCATAACTTTTTACTCCAGAATTCGATTGAGGCGCAAGAGTAGTCAATAGAAATCTATTGAACCATAGAAGACATTCCTAGAGCTAAATTAAATTTCTGGGCATGTTACAAATGCTTAATATGGAAAACAAGGTACCTGTAGCATTCCAGACCAAAAACACGAATTGGCCTAGAACTTCAACAGGATGTAACTAGTAGCCTGGAACCCAGAAAAATGTGAAACTTGGATAGAGTGTCCAAAATATGTATATGAAGAAACCCAATTGATATCCTATGAAAAATATAATGGAGTAGGTGCAAAAATGCATATTTACATCGCAGAGTTGCGTTAAGTTGAAGAATGGACAGAAAAATTAATGGGCAATTTTCAAACAACCATAACTTTCTGCTCAAGACTCAGAATTGAGCATGGGGGTAGGCATTGAAAATATGTTGGATAGTGGAATCTAAATATACACCTAGAAAGTTTATTTGGGCATTCAATTTTTTTGGAAATCAGAAGAAATTATTCTGATATATTATTGAACCATAATGGTTCATATTTTTCATGAGATTGTTGAAACAGTTAGCCTGGCAAAGTTTTGTTGGCTGCACATTTTGCAGAGTTAACAACAACTAGATAAGACTAGGATCAACATAGATTCCAAAGAAATGGAAGAATCACAGGGGACTTACAACTAAGAAGATGATATTAGAGGGATGGATGTCCATTTGGACTTTGATGCAACAAACTCCAATGGACATGGAGAAGGAAGGGATGAAAACATGAATATGGTAGAGACCATTAAAAATTTACAGAAGGATGTACAAAGCCATAAATATGATAATGAAATGATTATGAGAGCCAAGAAGTAGAAAGAGGACATCAACATGAAGTTAATGCAATGCTAGGACATAATATAAAATAAATTGGATAAGGAGAGTGACTCAAACAAATCAGGAAGTCACAGGTGTCCTGATGAGGAAAGAAGAGCCAGAAGTGTTAGCAGACATCACCATCACTCCCCAAGGAATTCCAATAAGAGAGCACATAGAAGCTCAATTCCATCCCCTGTCAGGAAGAATAATAAGTCTGGGGTGGATGAGCTACGAGGAGAAATGAACAAAATCAAACCTCCTACATTTGATGGTGAGCACAAGAAGGATGAAGATGCAAAGACATGGCTGCTGGGCATGAGAAAGTATTTTCAATTGCATAATTATTCTTCTCATCCAGAAGGTAGAATTTCCATCTATCAACTCAAGGGAAAAGCATCCATGTGGTGGGATCATCTTGTGTAGGTGCAACACATTAAATAGAAAAGTGTTGGAGGGAATTCAAGAAGTATTTTGAGAAGAAATAGTTGACTAAGAGATACTATGAAAATAAAATGAAAGATTTCTTTGAACTCAAGCTTGAGAGTATGACCATAGATGAATATGAGAGAAGGTTTTTAGAACTGCTGAAGTATGTTTCTTTCATCAAGGATGAGACAATTAAGATTCAAAGGTATTTGAGTGAATTTCCAGCATTCATCAGTGACAAAATACAATATGATGATCCCAAGACATTGGAGGAGACCATAAGGTGGGCTATATGCCTATATGATCAACAAAAAGCTAGGCCAAATTTCCAAAAAGTTTGGGAAGACAAAAATAAATTCAAGATGGATCAAAGGAAGAAGGGAACTAAGCCACCATTATTCAAAAATAATACTCAGGGACAACAAACTTCTAGAGAACCCAGAACAATTGAGGCAGGAGGTCAAAGGCCAAGGAAACCACCTATACAATGTTGGGGTTGTAAAGGAGATCATATGTTCAGAGATTGTCCTCACATAGGTGAAAAAGTGAGGACTGTCCACAATGTACAACAAGCTAAAACAATGGATGACATGGGAAAAAATGTACCAAGGATCTATGTAGCCCTAGACAACAAGCAAGAAAAGTATCAATCACATATGATTGAAGTGGAAGGTATGATCAACAACCAAACCATTTCCATTTTAATTGATTCAGGAGCTAGTCATAGTTATATAGATCATAATATGGTGAAAAGTTTGCATTTTCCAAGAAGCAAGCATGGAAAATATTGGTTGGTGCAGCTGGCTACTGGATCCAAAAGAAAAGTTAATGAGATGGTTAAGTCATGTATTATGTGTAAATGTGTTGAACCTGCACAAAATAGATCTAGCTAGAAAATACTACACACATTTGCAGAGAGAAATTGAGAAAGAAGAAGCAAGATAGAAAGAATGGAAGAATTCTCATTAACTGTATTCCACACATAAAGAGTGAATAATTTACAATATATATATATAGGATACATGAGTAACTAATGAGCCATAGTGGTGATCTAGATTGATCTAGACACACACCAACAGTTACAAGAGTAAACTTCTACCTAGTCTAGTCTCTCAGGCAGTTACGGGAGTGAACTTCCACCTAGCTGAGTTAACTAGTCAACTAGTCTTCAGTTAATTGATTGAACAAAGAGTAGTGAGTTGGTGATGATCCCAATGTTGCATGGTGAAAAAACCAATGCAACATCTAAACTCAACTCAACTAGTCAAACTGAAGTGTCAACTGAAAGAGAATATTCTTCAAGTGGAATATTCTCCCCTAAAATATAGGAGACTCGATAATGACTAATTATGACTAATAAAAAGGGAATAACCTTAGGAAAAATAAATCCTACATGTGTGTGAAGTAACTCCAACACCCCCCCTGAACATCACTATGGTGAAAATAAAGAATGGGTCCCGACTATGAGGCCATGTTAGGTACCCAAATACAAAAGATGCACTGAACTAAATGAGGAAAGAGGGAAAACCTCATAGGAACAACCCTCCCCCTCAAATTATAATGCATAAAATAAAAAATGAGAAGGAACAAAAGACAGTTGCTAAGCAACCATGTCCTTCACTCTAAGAAGACCTCGCAACTGTGCAAGTTTGTGCTCTTTGAAGATTTTGTTGAAGATGTAGATGTCTGCACAGATCTGATGAAGTATATGCATCATTGATATTTCCACACATATCCACTTTATCTTCTTGTAATGAATAATATCCAAATAAATTTTGGATGAAATTTTGAAAACCGTACGGCCGTTTCCAGAAAAATGTTGAAACTTTGTTGATTTTGAAACGAACATAACTTCAGTTTCCGGATTCCGTTTCGGATGATTTTTTTTTTGAAATTGGATATTTTCCCGAGAGAAATTCAAATATTCAATTTTTTTTTTTGTAAATTGTGAACATAAAATATCAGAATGATGTCTGATGTGTGCGACTCCCTTTTTGTCTCTTGAAATGCATGCATGGTGCATGCAAACGTGTCTGCATGTGACTCCTGAGATGCATGCCATATATATTCCACATGAATTTCAGAAAATAAATATGAAATGGAGTAGACATCATCTTCAATTAATGGAATATAAATTTCTGCAAAAACGTTTGTAGAAGACTCTTAATAATAAGAGACTTGATCTTCTGATGGCTTCGCCTCTGGCTCTATCTGTTCGACCTCCTGCATGAACTCTTCACAATATTCTTTATTCCCAAATAGAACCTCCAATATGGTCCATAATTCATTTGGAGTTAATCCTTGTGATTCTTCATATACTTGATGGAAAACTTCGGGAGAAACAGACATGCCGATACTTCCTATGGCCATATCTTGTCTATTGAGAAAGTCATTTTTCTCATCGACAGAATCAGGCTCTACTTCCATTTCCATGGTTATTTGGTATAAGACTATACTTCTGAGAAGAAGTAGAATCTTTGGCTTCCACTCCAAATAGTTATGAGGCGTGAGAAGTATTTCCGGCGAATAATCCATCTTTTTGTTGTCTTCAATCTTTTGTACCTGCAAAAAATAATTTGGTGTAGCTTTTGCTTAGCATTCCGTTGGCTCTGATACCATGTAAATGTTTTGAACCTACACAGAATAGAGCTAGATAGAAAATAGTACACACATTTGTAGAGAGAAATTGAGAAAGAAGAAGCAAGATAGAAAGAATGGAAGAATTCTCATTAACCGTATTCCACACATAAAGAGTGAATAATTTACAATAGATATAGGATACATGATGAAATAATGATCCATAGTGGTGGTCTAGATTGATATGGACACACACCAACAATTACAAGAGTAAACTTCTACCTAGTCTAGTCTCTCAGGCAGTTACGGGAGTGAACTGCCACCTAGCTGAGTTAACTAGTCAACTAGTCTTCAATTAACTGTCTGAACAAAGAGTAGTGAGTTGGTGATGATCCCAATGTTGCATGGTGACAAAACCAATGCAACATCTAAACTCAACTCAACTAGTCAAACTGAAGTGTCAATTGAAAGAGAATATTCTTCAGGTGGAATATTCTCCCCTAAAATATAGGAGACTCGATAATGATTAATTATGACTAATAAAAAATGAATAACCTTAGGAAAAATAAATCCTAGGTGTGTGTGAAGTAACTCCAACATTATGGACATGAATGGACTGAACACCAGGGAAGATTTGAACATGTTTCCTTTAGGTTCCTATGATTGTTTAATTGGGATGGATTGGTTGGACCAACATCATTCTATCCTAGACTGTCACAACAAGGAATTTACTTGCTTGGATGAGGATGGGAACCAAAGGAAAGTGCAGGGAATTCCCAGGGCAGTGAGCATAAGAGAAATTTCAACATTGCAACTGAAGAGATGTTACAAAAAAGGGTGTCAAATATTGACAACTCATATAGAAGATACACCTAAAGATAAGGTGCCAAATTTGGAAGATTATGCAGTCCTGGAAGAGTTTGAATATGTGTTCAAGGAGGTACCAGGACTACCCCCAAAGAGAGATACTGATTTCTCTATAAATTTAATGCCTGGAGCAACTCCAATGTCAAAGACTCCTTATAGAATGAGTACACCAGATTTGAAGGAGTTGCAAATGCAGCTTGAAGAACTTCTTAAGAAGGGGTATATATGCCCAAGTGTGTCACCTTGGGGTTCCCCAGTCTTGTTTGTGAAGAAGAAAGATGGGACATTAAGATTGTGTATTGATTTCAGACAACTGAATAAAGTGACTATAAAGAGCAAGTATCCTCTGCCAAGGATTGACGATCTCTTTGATCAATTGAATGATGCAAAGATATTTTCAAAGATAGATCTCAGGTCAGGATACCATCAGGTAAGGATTAAAGAGGAAGATATCAACAAGACCACCTTCAGGACAAGGTATGGTCATTATGAGTTCACATTGGTGCCATTTGGGTTGTCAAATGCACCAACTGTTTTCATGTGCATAATGAATGGTGTTTTTTGAGAATATTTAGACAAGTTTGTCATTGTATTTCTAGATGACATTCTTATATATTCTAATTCAGAAGAAGAACATGAACATCATTTGAGAATGGTGTTGAAAGTATTAATGGAGCATCAATTGTATGCCAAATTGAGCAAGTGCTCATTTTATCAGAATCAAATTCATTATTTGGGGCATATCATTTCAAAGGATGGGATAACAGTGGATCCTGAGAAGATAGAAGCCATTAGAGAATGGTCAGTGCCAAATAATGTGCTAGAGGTCAGATCATTCATGGGTCTTGCAGGCTACTATAGGAGATTTATTGAAGGATTATCAAAGATTTCACACCCAATCACATCCTTAAAAAAGAAGGGTGTGAAGTTTCAGTAGACATTGGATTGCGAAAATAGTTTCCAGCACTTGAAACAATTATTAACAAGTGCTCCAATACTAAGGATTGCAGACCCAAATGAAGACATCATTGTATGCACATATGCATGTAAAGAAGGACTTGGTGGAGTCCTCAGTCAAAATGAGTTTGTTATATGTTATGAATCAAGGAAGTTGAAGGAGCATGAAAGACACTATGCCACTCATTACTTGGAGTTGGAAGCCATAGTGCATGCCTTGAGTAAATAGAGACACTACCTCATGGGGAAAAGGTTTGAGCTAAGAGCAGACCATAATGGTCTGAAATATTTATTTGATCAACTAACTCTAAATGCTAGGCAAAGCAGATGGTTAGAATTTCTAAGTGAATATGACTTTGATATAAAACATATCAAGGGGAAAGAGAACAAAGTGGCTGATGCACTCAATAGAAGAGTTCATGAATTTCATGCTATAGACATTAGCATGTACCAATCAGATTTGAAACCTAGAATTTTAGAAGCTGCAAAATTAGATTTGCAATATAAGGAATTAGTGGCAAAATTACAACAAGGTAATTTGCAGCAGAAAATTGAAGAAGACAAGCTAGATAATGATGAAATTCTCATGTACATGGGCATAATTTATGTACCAAATTCCCAGGAATTGAAAAATATGATATTTAGGGAAATGAATAATGTGTCTTATGCTGGGCACCCAGATTATCATAAAACTATTGCAGTTGTCAAGAGCCAATATTATTGGCTAGGCATGACGAAAGAGGTTGCTGATTTTATTGCCAAATGTTTGGAATGTCAAAAGGTAAAGGCTAAGCATAGACACCCAACTGATTTGCTACAACCATTACCCAATCCTGAGTGGAAATGGGAAGTTGTAACAATGGATTTCATCACCAAACTGCCCAGAACAAACAAGCAACATGATTCTATCATGGTAGTGGTGGATAAGCTTACTAAAGCTGCTCATTTTATTCCAGTTAATCTCACTCACAAGGAAACCAACATTGCTGATGTTTATATAAGAGAAATTGC
The DNA here is from genome assembly GCA_009831015.1 of Picea engelmannii. Taxonomy (NCBI): domain Eukaryota; kingdom Viridiplantae; phylum Streptophyta; class Pinopsida; order Pinales; family Pinaceae; genus Picea; species Picea engelmannii. The sequence goes on from ML823791.1 coordinate 62,113, forward strand.
TCGATTACATGGAATACCCAAGACAATGTGTCTGACAGAGATCCAAAATTTACCTCAAAATTTGGAAATGATTATTTAATGGATTTGGAACAAATTTGAATTTTAGTACAACTTATCATCTAGAATCAGATGGAAAAATAGAGAGGGTGAATCAAGTGATTGAAGATATGTTGAAGATGTATGTGATGGATAAACCATAAAAATAGAAAGACTACCTACAGTTGGTAGAGTTTGATTATAAAAATGGGTACCAAACATCTCTAAAGATGAGCCCATTTGAGGCATTTATGGCAGAAAGTGCAACACACTAGTAAGCTGGGATAACCCAACAAATAGAGCAGTGGTTGAGCCAGATTTTCTCAGGGAAATGGAGGAGAAAATGATAAAAATAAAGCAAAATTTAAATTCTTCCCAAGACAAGCAGAAAAGATATGCTGATAAGGGAAGAACTCACAAGGAATTTAAAGTGGGAGACCATGCATTTTTGAAAGTGAAAGCCAAAAAAAGTTCCCTGAAGTTGGGAAATTGTTCATAGTTGGCATCTCGCTATTGTGGGCCATTTGAAATGCTAGAGAGGATTGGTCCAATGGATTATATGATTTCATTTCCTACATCTATGTCTGTTCATAATGTATTCCATGTATCATTTCTCAAGAAATATATACTTGATGCTAATCATGTTATTGATTGGAATGTGATTCAGGTGGAGCAAGAAGGCGCTTTCCAAGTGCATCCGGTACACATTCTGGACCGGAAAATCAAACAGCTCTGGAATCGAGCCATAGGGCTTGTAAAGGTCCAATGGACCCTTACAAGCCCTATGGCTTGATTCCAGAGCTGTTTGATCATGGTACTGAGGACACTACTTGAGAGCATCAGGATGCAATGCAGGCAAAATACCCGCATCTTTTTGAGGATTTTTGAAATTTTGTTGTGTATGAGTACATAATGCACTGAGGACAGTGTGTAAATAAGGAGAGGGGATTGTAATATCCCCAGGCCGAACCCAATTGTAATGTAAATGAAAATGTACTTAAGATGGTGAGCTGTTTGATATAATTTTTGTATGCACCTTTCATGGTATAATGCGTGCATGTACCACGCAGTAAAATGAGGAAGTGTGCACATTCCAAGATACCACACAGAACAACTTAAGTGCACACAATTTTGAGTCCAGGGAGCCTTTGTGTATATGATGCGTTTTATAGGCTGGTGAGCCAGTTTTATGATTATTAGGTTGGAGAGCCTAGATGTTAAAGGCAAGTGCACCTACTTTTTTATATGTCTTAGCATTAATATAAAATACATCACTGCGCGCAAACCGACCATGATTAAAGAGTATGGGGGATTAAACTCCACTAGTTAGGGAAATGGTGGGGGCTAAAAGTTAAGGAAAAGGGGATAAGCCAAGGAACTTAAGCCAACAAGGAATATTATATTAATATTTCTTAAAGTACAAAGTATGGATAATTATTTTATCCTAGGTTCTAAATATAGGGACAAGTGGGCCAAAGTAGCTCCCAACATCACAAGTGTCAAGTTGGGGACATGCACCGAGACATCCAAAAAACATGCCTCTAACAATACATGATAAGATATATCAATGGAGCTCACATATGTACCAACCATGTACTACAACATATCTGCCTCAAGAACTATTCACTACAACAAGTACTAAGAATCCAATACTACCTATACACATGTACCAATAGTGTGCCTCAATATATCAATGATATACATATAGATAATATCACATCAACATGATATGTCCCATAGAAAACATGCCATAGCTTCATTGTTCCTTTGCTAAAAAATGTTTTGTAGCCAACATTGTTCCTTAACAGAAAAATGTCTCAATCCACACTCTAGGGTTAGTACCATGCATCCAAGATAGGCATCAAGCATGTGCTCCAACACTCAACCATATATTATCACCATAAATTCATTAAACAATCATGTAATCATAAAAAACTAAACCAAACCATCTCAGATCCTGCATAAACAATGTTAGACAATCAACCCATGCTGAAACTCATTTGTACAACCCTCTTCTTGAATATTTTACCAAGATTTTACCACAGATACACAAACTATTTCACATATAGCTCGTGTATGTACACAACTTTTCTATAGATCACCTTGCGTATGTACATGAATTATCTCATAGGAGCTCGCATATGCATGAGAAAAAGTAAATATTTCTTGATTCTTTATCCCTTCATTCATGTCTGGCTGTTTAGTCTTCTTCATCCACTTCTAAGAGTGCCATGTTCTCTGAGTACTGGTTCTTTCAGCTTCCATCCTTTCAACCTTGTCTCTCTTCCATTCTCTTCTTTCCATATCATTTGAATCAATCCTCATAGACTATCTTCTTGTGTTCCAACAATCTTGGGATTTGTGGCCAAACTCACTGCAACTGTAGCATTTCATGGTGTGTTAATGTGCAACAATTTGTCCCACAAGGTTACATTTCCACAATCTTATTATGTTATTGGATCTTATAACATATTTCCTTACATAATGTGTGCAATCCAAACTTTGTGACCATATTCATTACATGTGAAACAATGACCCTTGAAAACATTTTCATACCTTTGCTTTTGTGTCAACCTTGAAGGTGTCTCTCTTTTGAATTTGCTTTGAGGTGTAGGACTTTCTTCTTGATGTCTTCCATGTTTTGATCTTCTGAAGGTTTCCTTGCTTTATATGCTTGACTTGCAACCTTTCTTCCACCTTTCGATAATGGAGGACTTACCTCATGCTTCTTAGAAGTGATAGCTTTAAAGTGTGTTGCTTCTTTGTTGTATCCAATACCTGATTTATCATTTTGCGATCTTTGACTATCTAAGATTTCATCCAATATTGTTGAGCTATTCATGAACCTTTTTTTCTTCTCTTCTTTCCTTATGAGATCAACAACTTATGCTTCCAACTTATGACATGATTCTTCCTTTTCATTTACTTGATTCTTCAATAGTTCCTCTATCCTTTTGGCTTCTTCAATTTGTGTCTTTAGATTGACATTGACTTCAAGGATTTTGATAAGCTCATTGTCTACCTTCTTCTTTTCTTATGCTTKACTAATTATTTCATTCTTAKTCTTTTGATTTCTTTTTTTTYTTTTCTTCTAATTGAGTCTTTTTACTTTCTTCTTGTTCTATGAGTATTTTCTTTAGTGCCATGGTATGCCTTGGGTACTTTTATAGGATTTCCTTAGTGTATTTTTMAAGATACTCAAATGAAGTTGAACWATTTCCTATTTCATAGCTAACATCATCCAACTCAGATAAAAATTTATCTTTAAGMTTCAACACATCTTCCTCTTCATCTATAAGATAACTATTTGMAAATTCTACACAAATTTATTCTCTATCTTCTTCTTCTTTTGTAGGTGAACATTAAACATCATTACAAATAGAATTATCAGAATATTTTGGAGAGTCTTTACCTTCATTGTCCTTTTTGTCTTTATATACCTTCTCTAGMTTTAGCCATAGGTCCTTGGCRGAGGAATGCTGTCCTATTCTTTCTTTGACAAAATTCGAGATTCCATTGAAGATGGTCTTGAGTGCTACTGCATTATTCTTCTTTGCTGCAAGTTTTGACTGATTCTTTGAGGGAACTAGTCCAACAACTGTATTCCAAACACCTTCTCCTTTTGTCTCCAAATAACCTTTCATTTGTATTCTCCATGTGTTATATACCTAAAATTCCCTACTCATTCATACATGGCGTTGGCCTTCTTACTTGCATAATTTTCCAAATCACTGTTGAGGAGTTCTACTTAAAAAACCAATTTTTAGAGAATGTACGTGCTCTTCACCACTACTGCCTGCGTACATACGATTTCTGCATGCTAGAAACTCCATGTACATATGTTTTCTTCACACTAAACAACCCGCATATACCTCCAAAAGTTGCAAAAAATAAAAAGTTGTAAGGAATTCAATGAATTTTACGGGCTATTGGAGGTTTCCCAACAAATTCAGCTGCTATAGACTGTCCCGCAACCAAATAACCATCCTTTTGTCATATAAAATGAGGTGTTGGGGTCCCATTTCACAACCAAGCATTAGAACAGTGAAACTCTGCCCAATTTCACTTCCCTTCCATGCACAAGCATTTGCAACCTTTTGTGAGTTACTGCCTCAACATTCCCTCTTCAAACCCTTTTCTTCCATTCAATCCATTCCATTTCCTTGAGGTGATTAGTAGATTGTGAGAAGAGGCTTATTGAAGGTGCACATGGAGCATTGTAAAGAGGATCCCAAACCAGGTTCACAGAATGGTGGCCGAAAATGATTGTAAGTTTCAGTCTTTGTTTAATGAATACAACAATCTTTTTTCCCTGTCCCAAATGATGATGTTTTATGTCTTTTATTTGATTTATACATAATGTTTTATATCTAACCCTAATTTATGAATATAAATAAAATTCTTGTAGCCTTGTTTTCCTAGTCTTGGATGCATGCCATCTTTGGGAGGAGACTTGCATTATTTGGAGCTACAAAGCTTGAGGAGATCGTCAACAGACGTTGGATAAAAGGTACAATTACCGATCTTCTCTCCTACTACTTTCTGTTCATTTATTTTTGTATGTTTGGGGTACTGTAGGAGCTATATTGACTTTTAGGAGGTCATTTTCTTTATCTATATCCTAAACCCTGGTATAGTTATAGGGGGAATTTCCTGCTAGCACCATGCCGAGTAATTTGTCTCATCAAAGAGGGGAACTTCATGTTCATCCATTTGTGTGTCCATGGATTTCCTTCAAGATTTTAAGGCTTTTGATGAAGGCATGCTATGATACCAATTGTTGAACACACCGAAAACACTGAGAGGGGGGGTGAATCAGTGTGAGGATCTTTTTACACTTCTTTACAAAATACCTTATTTAGCAATCAACATTTACTTATTATACATTACTTCCATTCACAACTAGTTATTTTCATGCAAACATATCTCAACAACATATATTGTCAATAAACCATCACCATAAATAACACAAGGAACACAAGATATATATGTAAGTTTCTTTTGTATTATGGACTACAATCCTTGGGGTTTATCAACACCAACTGAAATGAGCACCAACTCAAAGAGAGCACCAACTATCATTGCAAGACCCAGCCTGAAGATCTCAACACCAATTGAGAAGAGGAATCCAATCCTCAAGTACAAGACCCAACTTGTAGACATAATCCAATCTGTCAATAGGCACATGACCTGTCTATATTGCAACATGCGTATGTATTCAACTTGCCTATACTACAACACACATATGTACACGTCCTTCTCTCTGTCATCCCGCGTACACCTTCATAAATCTAGGGTTTCTGAAACTTCATAACTTCTTCCCTTCAGACCCTTGCTGCCTCTGTCACATCCTCCAATCACTTCCATTGCAACCTTCCTGTTACTACCCACTTTGTACCATCACCAACCACAAAAATATCTATACCATCCATTAAGCTATGCATGTTCCTCATGAATACACCATCATAGATCATAGATATCTCTCGATCATATCAGAACTGAACTACTCAACCAAACAACTACCATATTCAGACATCAATACAACCATACAAACAATTACTCAAGCATTCACCATACCATGAGCATGTCTAAACCTCAAGACAATATGTACCCATACCAGAACCTCTGTAGTAGATATGAACCTGTAGAATGCTGATCTGGAACTTGCTTCAGACTTCAGAAACTTGGCACCAACACTTACTCAATATTTTCATTTCCTTTCCCAATTGTACTCTCCCTTCTCTCCTTCATCCCACATATGTACGCGCCCTAGCCAACTGCAATTCGCACACTGCTTCAAAAAACTAGGGTTTTCTGAATCTCTGAAACTTCCACCGTAAAAAATTAGACTTATGGAACTTCTGATGCATCCATAAGTACCTGCAATGAATATTTCACCAAAATTGATCTCCAATATGTTCAAGAGATTCTTAGATAAGAGACTCTTGCTCTCTTATTTATACTTCTCCAAGTAGCTTCCTCTAGGGGTTATCATCTAACCAACTCTAACCAACTTCTTTATTTTGGGGCTAACCCACTTCTAACCACTTATCCACTTACAACCACTTTATCCACAAATATTAAACTCTCCACTTCTAGTTGCAACTAATTTATTTTTAATTTTCAACCACTTAACCCATGACTAACCACTTTGATTGGTCAACGTCTTCTAGGAGATTCTAGAATAATTTGACTTCTTTGACTTTCTAGGGGCTTCTAGATAACTCATGAGGGTTCTCCAACTTCACATGGACATAAATCTCTAACTATGAGGAGTTATGTGACATTCCACATATCACTGGAAATGACATGACAAGAACTATCCATCTAGAATAGTCTCACCTATAAATTCACCAATATTTAGTGCATTATTCCACAATCAAACTTGGGTTCCTTATCCACACATCTAGGATGACTCAACCACTTAACCATTTGGACTTCACAAAGCGTCTTCCTGTGAGCGATTTCACCATAAGGGGACCAATTTGGAGTTCATCCATTTGGTACTTCCTATCAACCATGGCATGAAATCAATGATACAACTCCTTCCTATCAACCATGACATGAAATCAGTGATACAACTTCTTCCTATCAACCAACACATCACTATGACACCACTTGACATCAATTACATCAATCCTTTGAAATCAAATACATCAATGAAAACATAATCCATAAATCAATACATCAATGATACTATGACAAGACATCAACCCTTTGACATCAATCCTTTGACATAAATGACAACATGATACAACACAACTATTTGGAGAGACATTTCTATGGATTTCATTGTGGGATTACCTAAATCAGGCAATAGGTCAGTCATCATGGCGATAGTTAATCGTCTCTCCAAATATGCTCATTTTTGTGCTTTTCAACACCCATTCACCACATACATAGTGGTTCAAATTTTCATGGTTCATATTTTCAAGCTTCATGGCATGCCTCATTCTATTATCTCTGACAGAGATCTCACTTTCACTAGAAAATTTTGGCAATAATTATTCAAGCTCCAGGGAATAAAATTGCATCTCAACACTTCCTATGACCCCCAGATTGATGTCAAAACTAAATTTGTCCAAAAGTGTTTGGAAACATATTTTCGGTGTTTTGCATTTGACGTGAAAAATTAGTGGGCTTAGTGGTTATCCCTAGCTGAATGGTGGTATATCACATCTTACCTTACAACTACTCACATGACTCTTTTAGAAGCAGTATATGAACAAAATACACCTTCTTTTCTCTCATACATGCCAAGTGTCTCGAAGTTTCAGACGATTGACCAAACTCTTACATTTTGAGAGGCTATTCTCTGTACCCTCAAAGAGAATTTGGTAATGGCTTATAATCACATGAAGCAAAAAGCATATCAAGGTCGCTTCAAACATCAAATTTCTAAAGGGGACTTGGTGTTTCTTCAAATGCAACCTTATAAGTAGATTTCACTTAAGGTTGAACATTGTCATAAAGTTGCTCCTAAATTTTATGGTCCTTATTAGGGATAATAAGGACCATAAAATTTGTTTTAAAATGTAGAAACCTTGGCGAATCTTACTAATCCTTCATATGCCAACTATAAATGATTGGCGATATTTTTGTAAAAATATTAAAATTTCTAAGGATTTTATATAGTTTTTATAAAATTTTGGTGATTTTCAAGGTAAAATAATTTTATCCTGTAGAATTTGGGCGAATAATTTTTAAAATAACGAATCTCATTTTTGGAAAAACCATGGAAAATTAGCCCATGAGCGAAATTTATCCCCTAAAATCATCCCTAGGACTCCTTATACTGTTCTCAAGAACGTGGGACCGGTTTCCAACCAATTAGCTTTTCCCAGTCATTCTAAGCTCCATCCTATTTTTCATGTCCCATGCTTAAAGAAGGTGATTGGAACTAAGTTCCAAACTTAAACGAGTCTCACTGACTTGGATGAAGAAGGATCCATCTGGTTGTAGCCACAAGCCATATTGGACCAACGTGAGCATTGTCTCCGTCACCGCACCATCAAGGAAGTGTTAATACAATGGAAATAGGCAACTCCAACATATGCCACTTGGGAGCCAACTACTATTCTGCAACAATTTCATCATCTCAAACCTTGAGGACAAGGCTGTTTTTAAGGGGGATGGCATGTTAGGGACCTAACCTCCTTAACCCATCATGTAGGTAGAATAATACATTTTCCATGTAATAAATGCCAATATTAATAAGGCCTATTAATAAGGAAGAATAAGTCAAATGTCAGAAGACCTAATATAATCTTCCGCTTCTAGAAGATATTCCTCTAGAGTTTTCTTGTGATAGATAGATTTAGTATAAATAGGAGTCAAGGGCATGAGAAGTTTTGTATTGAGAATTATTGTAATAGAGTGTTGCTCTGCTAGAGGTTCCCCCCTCAAAGATGCAAGTGGAAATTGTTTCCTATCAATAAAGGTATTATTTTGGTGCTGTGTTTCCTTATATTTTGTTGTTCTATTGTTATTCTTTATAGTATTTCTGTTTTTATGCTATTATAATAGATCTAGTACCTAACAAAGAGATGGATAAATTTATGTGTAGCCTCCAAGGATATCAATGGGTAGCATACAACCCTCAAACCTCTTCCAATTGCTCTGTACGATTGGGTGAAAGAAGCTATGGTTGTGCATGGTAGTGGGAAAGAAAAACCATTGTTGTGTATGGCTTCAACACTCATCAAATTTGCTAGAATAAATTAGAAACTTAGCTAAATAAGTGCAACAACCATTTAATGGTAGCCAATGATCCCCAATCTCAAAGCAAATAGAGCATTGGTTCATTTGTGTCAATGTTTCATCGAAACTTGTACAAGAGATCTAGCTAAAGAAAATACAAATAAATATTAACAAGAAAGGATGAGATATTCAATATGGAAGAATGAGAAAATATATTCACACTACTTCAATGACATAACCAATAAATGAATGATTGATGCAATGAATGAGCGGAATACACTCATATATAGGAAAGAATATTCCATAATAAATAATAGCAACCAAGTAGTTAGCTTTCCTTAGGAATGCATGCCTACATAATAGCATAATAGTGATGATCAAAATTGAAAGTCTAAAATAGAACTAGTCAGTTAAATCCCACTGAACTGGTGTGTCGAAATTATAAATTTCTCCAACACCCCATCTGAACATCACTATGGATTAAAAAATGAGTCCCAACAACTAGGAAATATTAGGTACTCATGTACAATGCAACTAATGAACAATAAATACAAATGAGGAAAGAGGGAAAACCTCGTGGGAACAAAACCCTCCCTCAAAAGAAAATGCATGAAAAGAAGAAAAGGAAACTGCTAGGCAACTGTGTTCTTCACTCCAATATGATCCCGCAAAGTGTGAAACTTTTTCTTGTTGAAAGTCTTCGTGAAGATGTAGAAATTTTTATGGATCTGATGAAATCCTTTGGAAACCTGTCTAGCCTTATACCTCTTGATCCTGTGGACCCATCTACACCTGAAAATATTCCTTTCTGGTGGAAGTGGAACCAGATTCCAAGTATGATTCTCAAGGAGTGAGTCATACTAGTTCTGCATGTATATTTTCCATAATGTATTTCCCACAACCTTACTGTAGGTATATGGATCTGAATATTGAACCATATATCAATGCATGGGCATTACAGGTTCAAAAAATGAAAGTACATGAGAAGGCTCCTCATGATGATATTGAATCCTCCTCGAATCCAATGGATTCCTTGTAAGGACACCTGCTGCATGAAGTGTGAACTCTGCCCTCTTGGGAATCTGCTGAAGCTTCGATGTTGACTTCTTATATGGATATACTACCTGCTTATTTACATGTACAAAATATGAGTGTATGGAATCATCTCTGATGTCTGGAAATGATGGAAGTACAAGAGTATCTGCATGTTTCACTGAAGGTGCATTCAAAGTACTCTCCTTATGTGTAAGTAGAAAAGAGGAGTCACCGTCAACAAACTTAGTGAACTTATACAACCTTGATTTGTGATCCACCTTGTTAGGACCCTATAATTATAGGGAAATCAGGGTTTCTAAATTATATATATTGGTTTGGATTGCAGGTTGAAAACAATGTTTTACCCTGCAAAGGTGGGTTCATATTCAAAAAGATCCTGAATCAAATTCATCATGGCCACAAGGAGGAAATGTTAAAATTAATCATGGAGCAAAATGCACAGATCAAGGAGATGGAGGTTGAGCTAGAGAAGCTGGTTAAAGAAAAAGAGAAAAGTGTGCCAATGACTGTCATCCTAATACAAGCAGTTCCTCTCGTAGGGGTGAGTACAACAACAAAAGGCACAACAACATAACTCCCATAAGCTATTCCAGTGATAACTTTAGATGCATCTGAAAAATTGGCAAAGTAAATGGAGGACATAACCTTGCAAGGAAAATAAATCAAAAGATTGCAGGATGAGATAAATAACCTTCAGAAGCTGAAATCCATGTTTCAGTTTAGCTACAATACAAATATGCACAAAGCACAGAGGCTAAAGCAAGAGATGCATAAGCTATAGAAGGAGACGGTCATGGCCAAGACACTATCAGAAGCCAAATAAAATATCTGGATAGACATATGCAATTCCATGGAAGATATTTTTCCACTAATACAGATTGTGTTCGAGCAGCATGAACTGATGCAGAGAGCCAGGAAAGACATTGACAAAATAAGGGAAGAATTGGGAGAAAATCATACAGAGGCCACTGATATCATCAAGTTCTTAAATTCTAATACCAAAGAAGAACTGGAGGCTTTAGAAATTGAGGACAGAATAGAGACCATCCTTGAGGTCAAGAAGGTTTTTACCAAGAAAGGGTTGATGCTGCAATTAGAAGATAAAGCTTAGAACATGGATATTGGAGTGCATATATTCTTTAGCAAGGTCGACTCACTACACAAGAAAGGGCTTCTAGGTTTATTAGTGATCAATGACAAGATGATTACTCTCTCAGACTACAAGCAGAATATCCTAGCAGTGGAAAAAGATGGTTCTAAGTTTGCAGGCATACAAGGAAGAAAAACTGGTAAGGCTTTCTTGGAAACTCTACAGTTGGACCTGAGCATCCAACATGATATAAAGTACATCTTCATCACCAAGACAAAATTTGCTAGGTACACATAGATGGATGAAACTTACATAAGATTACTCAAGGTCTCCATCCCCAGTCAAATGATATGGGAAGACCTTTGTGCCTTGATCGAGTAAAGATGATGTGGACATCCAAGTTAGCATAAGGAAGATAGTCAAAGTCGAGTAGATGAATCACCAACTACTTTCCTAGAAATCGACATTCAGGATTTGGACAGATCACCATAGTCCTATTATTTTGTAATATGTAATCTAGTTAGTTAGATTTTTCCTCCACCGAATCCTAGTCATTAATGACAAGATCAGATGTAATTTTTGTATAAATACTTCTCACTTAGAAGTATAGAGGGTTGATTCTTGTGCCCAGGAAGATATCATTTGTAATCTGTTTGAAGAGATTGACCAGTAATAAAAAGACAGATTCACAAGATTCTTGTGTTTGGATGTTGGCGATGTTATCTTTCTTTGTTAATGTTTATCTTACTCTGTAATTCATTTTTTTTTATATCTTTAATCGTTTAAATGAAGTTAATGAACATAATTTGTTTTAGACACTCTGTTTCTAGTCTTTAGTGATTTTCATGTTATTCTTCTGAAATTAATCAAAGAAATTCTTAATTTCTTCTTTGCTTTATTGAATATCTCACATGTTCTATCTTTACACCACATTTAACTTTAAAAGATCCAACATTCTCACTATCTCGCCCTGTGAGGAAATATTATAAAACCTGTATCAGATCTTAATATTTAATACAGACCCCATAGCCCAATGGATGTTTAAATGTAATACTTCAACCAAATATTATAAAAAAAAACAACACACTCATATTATTTTAGCTAGCCTAATATCTAAAACTCAAACATATCTAAATCCTACAGAGAGATCCCTCTCTGAAACTGGTAGGGCTAGATCCCAGTTTCGAAGTGGTTTTGTAAGTTACCTCTGTCAAATATCTTCTTCCACTGACAACCTCTGGGAATTTACAGAGTGCTAACACACCTAACCAATTGCAATAATGGAATTGTCATGCATGTAAAGTACAAAAATTGAATCTGATGTAAATTCAACCTTTTTACCTTTTTGAGTGATCTGATAAACTGAGAGAAAATTCATAGAAATATTTGGAACATGTAAAAAATTCTCAAAACTGCCATTATGGAGTTCCACTCTTCCCTCTCCCGCTACTTCCACTAGAGTATCATCCCCCATGAGAATATGGGGTCTTGAGCATGAACTTAAATAAGTAAAAACTTCCTCTTTCGCTGCCATATGATGTGATGCACCAAAATATATAATCCATGAATTAGATGAGGAATTAATTGCAACAGTTCTGCTGAAGTACCTGTGTCATAATATCGATTTGCTTCTTCGTGCATATGGATTCTTCATGATTTGGTTTATTGTAGTAATTGCACTGCTTTCCCTCCTTCTTCTTCTTGGAATATGAAGGGTCTTTGGAACCTGAAGAATCATTGAAGGGTTTGGAATATCCCTCCTTCTCTTTTTGTTTCTCCTTTCTGTTCTATTTGGATGATACTTTTCCATCATGTATGGTGAGTGCATGTGGTTTGGGATTCTTGATTAGGCCCATTTGAATGAGTTTTTCCTACTCATGTGTGAGATAATCAATGAACGACTCCATGGTAGGCATCTTCCACTTTGTTCCTAAGAGATATCTGCTAGAATGGAAAGTGGATACATAGACAACATATTATGGTCCTAACTTAGCCAATATTGTTAGAATATGCTGGTCTACTTGTGTAGAGTTATAAATACCACAAGATTCCAAGCTCAATATCAATATTTAAACTTGGTAAATAAATCCTGTACATTATCAAATTTTTTAGGATCCAGGGTATTCAACTCTACCTCAAGCATACGACCTCTCATCTCATCCTGCTTTCCAAACAGACTTTCCAAGGTGGTACATATTGCATTTGGAGTCTTGCATGCGACAACATGAAAACATAGATCAACTGAAATCAATTAAAAAACAAGTCATGTGGCTTCATCCTTTCTGTTATCCCATTTGGTCTTCTCAATTACTAATGTAGGTTCTGTTTCTATCCCCATCGTCAAATTGTACAATCCTTTCCTTATGAGTTGGAATTAAGTCTCAGGATTCCAATCAAAGGAATTGAATGGTGTGAGTATTACCATCAAGTTTGATTGTAGAATTGGTGTCATATCCATCTCTCCCACTATCATTGAGAAACCCTAATAATTTACCCTTAGTCTACAAGTGAAAAAGTTGAAAAATCACCGTAAAAAGGCACTTTTGAGGGGTTGTCGCACCTGTCCTTCATACAGAGAGCGACATGCTCCTAGTTTTTGCACTCTGCAATGTAATAGGGTGCGACAGGTCCAGGGAAGAAAGAACCATAAGGCCAGGGTGTGACTGTCACACCTTTCAATAAGGATAATGTGAGACAAGTACAACTTGTCGCACTTTTTGTTGGCAATATGGCAATACAAGTTGTCATTGATGGCATTGGAATTGACAATATTGACTCTACTGCATAATCATGAATGTTACAGGGATACTAATGTTGCATATAGTTCATACATGTTGATATTATGGTGAATATGATGAAATTGATATATGTGAAGAACATGATGGCATATCTATGTCGACAGAGTCATTGATGAGGTAGTATGATGACAAAGCAGATGGCATTGACATTGACAGATAAGCAATGTGCATTGGGCATGTAAAATTACATAAGTAGTGATGTATGTTGACCTACTAACTGTGATGGTTTTGAGGCACTATGTTATTACAAACTCTGTGATGAGTCTGGAAGACAGGGGTTGTCTTTGTGAGAATGTTCATACTGACTACCCTATTATTAACCTTACAACATAGGTGTTTGCCAATAGACCTCTGTTTGATAATGCTTGAAAAAGAAATTTGTTTGTTGAAAATACTTTGGATGACATATTCATCATTAATCAAGTTACTAAGACATAATTGGAGTACTTTATCAAGTTTTCTCCATAATAATTCAAATATATTTCAGAATCTTTAAGTACAGGGAGTCCCACATGCCTTGCAAAGGTTCTTGGTATTTATCAGGTTACTACAAAGAATGAAAAAGGTGGAAAGGAGGTTAGTATGGATCTCATGGAAATGGAGAATCTTTTAGGAGAAATATAACATGACTATATGACCTAAAAATATCTGCTCGGTCACATTACAATGCAGATTCATCAGGAAGTAACAAATTTCATTTAGATCAGAATCTTCTAGAAGCCATGCCAACCTCCCCAATCTATGAGCCACACGATCAAAAAAATTGTTGTTGCAAATGATAAGGTGGTAAATCAGTTCATGATGAGTCAACATGATGGAGATACATCTCAAATTGGCCTGCATGAAAGCTATAGTGTTGAAATACCCAGAAGCATAGACTCCGTGACTAGCAGTGAGAAAAGATGTAGAGATGGAACACCCAATAGAAGAGAGTATGAAATCAACCATAAAAATTATAGATATGAGAAACCAAGACAAAAAAAATCTATATGCAACAACGAGATTAGACAAATTGGTGTTGAAAATGCTAAGGGTGTAAAACAATACACGATGAATGAACAACATGTAATGAGTGCAAGCTTTTAGACAGAAAGTTTGCATTCACGTGAAGTGTGAAAGTTGTTCATCAGGTTGAGATGATTGTGATTGTATTTAGTGATTGTAATGGCTAAATTAATTTAAACAACCATTGAATTACAACACAACAGTAAAATTTAAAAATTACTTCATTAGCACATTCGCAATCATATTCATCATAATAATAAAATTTAATAACAAATTTTTATACAAAACAATGCATAATTCTTGGTAATTACCTGAACCTCTGATGCTATCAACTTGTGTTTGCCCACCGCTTGTTTCCTTCCCGCTTCTGGAAAACACTACCCAAAACCGTCCTCCCTGCCAACTAGGTAGCTCCCTAGCCCCAGGGTATCAACGGATATCCTGGCCCTCCGTGCCCAAAACCCCCAGCAACTTCGGTCCACTGTGTCAATGCCACTCACAAAATTTCACCTCCCTCTCTGCAATACTCAGATCTCCCCAAAATCCATGGACAACTCCCGTAGAATAATCCTCCCCCCCCTTATCCCTCCTTCACCGACTTCCCTTCATTTACTCCCTACCTAATATCTTATCCCATTCTTAAATATCTTATCCCATTTATTTAATGCTTCTTATCCTTTATTTAATGTTTGTTATCCCACTCATATACGTAAG
>ML823792.1:0-16713 GCA_009831015.1 Picea engelmannii
AGTATCATTTTGTGAGAGACATGGTTGAGGAAAAGAAGGTGTTGCTGGAAAAGGTTGACACTTTGAAGAATGTTGCAGATTCATTGACAAAGTCTAAGCACAAAAAAGTTCTTCTGGTGTAGAGTAACAATGGGCATTGTTGCCCTGGATTGTTGACTATATAATATTGGGACCCCTGGATGCAAATAAAACAACAAGTGGGAGAATGTTGGGTATGTGTTATATTCTTTGCATGTGTGTGTGTGGGCGCGTTAGATTCGACAACTGCGTATGGATGGTTTTTGCTATTTTTAGCGGATTTTGCTATTTTTAGCAGTTTACTAAAAATAATCTCGGTTTTAGGGATTAGGGTTTTGATATCTACGGAATACATAAAAAAATTGTATATATTGTATAGTGAATGGTGAAATTCGATATAATGAATATAAAAAAGGTTTTCTCAGTTGAGGGTTTCCGGTATAAATCTCTGTGTACTATGTGAATGAGCCATTAATTAAATTATGTTTTGCTTAAGAATCTATATGCATTGCTTTACTTCACAGGTTTAAAACTTACAATGTAACCACCTAACCCATGCCTTTTACTACCCCTCTACATAATTTCTGAGGTATCCTTCCACCCACTTGTTGACTATTTCAGTTTGTCCATCAGTCTGAGGGTAGTAATTGGTGCTAGGGGTCAAGGTCGTACCAACCAACCTAAATAATTTCTGCCAAAAGGTGCTCATAAATCGGCTATCCCTGTCTCTAACAATGGTATTAGGCAAGCCATGTAGTCTTAAGATCTCCCTGAAGAACAAATCAGCAACCTGTGTTGCATTGAAGTCTGTGGCAATGGAGAAGAAGTTTGCAAATTTAGTCAACCTGTCCACCACTACAAAAATACAATCTTTACCCTGTTCCCTTGGAAATCCTGTGATGAAGTCCATATATATGCTTTCTCATTTGTGCTCTAGGATTGGTAGAGTTTGTAACAATCCTGTTGGATGTGTGTGCTTATCCTTGTTTACCTGATAAGTAGTGCATTCCTTGATGTGGCACATCACATATTCTTTCATACCTTTCCATCAAAACATTTCCCTTACCCGTATGTATGTTTTGACAAATCCTTGGTGCCCTGCCACCGATGAACCATGACATTCCTGCAGTACCTTGGCCTTAAAGGCTAACTCAGGAACCAAGAAAATTTGCCCCTTGTAGTAGATGACGCCATCTATGATTTTGAATTTTTCATCATGTATCTGTCCATCCATCAACTGACATGCATAATAGTTTTTTGAGTATTCTACTAAGAGGTGAGCCTTCAAGTCAATTGAAATATCGGTGATAGCATAAACTGAGGGCCTTCTAGATAATGCATCTTCCACTATGTTATTCTTCCCCTTGACGAATTCAATGTCAAAATCATAGGCCTGTATTTTTCTAACCCACTTATGTTGTCTCTCATTTAAGTCTTTTTGTTCCAAAAAGTACTTAAGACTGTTATGATCTGATTTCACTACAAATCTTGCTCCCACCAAGTATTGTCTGAATTTGGCCAATGCATGCATGATGGCCAACATTTCTTTTTCATAGATAGTGTAAAGAAACTCAGGGCCCCTCAACTTACGGCTCTCATAGACAAGTGGATGCTTATTCTGCATAAGCATTGCCCCAATTCCCTCTATGGAGGCATCACACTCCAACATGAAGGGTTGGTCGAAATCTGGTAAAGATAAAACTGGGCACATACTCACCTTTTTCATTTTGTCAAATGTCAATTGTGCCTCTGAACTCTATTTGAAGGCCCCTTGCTTGGTCAAATCGGTGAAGGGTGCACAAATTTGTGAGAACCCTTTGACGAATCTCCTCTAATAGCAACAAATGTCAAGAAACCCCCTCAATTATGTAAGGGTCTTAGGTATGGGCCAATCAAGTATGGCTTGGATCTTATCTTGGTGTACCTGTACCCATTTTACTCTAATAATGTGTCACAAATAGAGGACTTATGTCATTCCAAATTCACATTTGGACTCCTTTGCATACAAGGATTGGTCCTCCATGATGGCTAAAATCTGTTCCACGTGCTGAATATGTTCCTCCCAAGTCTTGTTATAGATCAACAAGTCATCAAAAAATACTAGGCGGTGCTTCCTCAACTGCTTGTTGAAGACGTGATTCATGCAATATTGAAATGTGGTTGGGGCATTATTCAATCCAAATGGCATCACCAGAAATTCATAGTGTCCATAGTGACATCTAAAGGCAGTCTTGGGGACATCATGCTCCCTCATTTTGATCTGATGATAGCCAAAAAGCAAGTCAATCTTGGTGAAGTAAACAGCCCCATGAAGCTCATCCAATAGCTCATCAATCCTCGGAATGGGGTACATGTTCTTAATTGTTTTCTTTTTCAATGCCCTGTAATCAATGCACATGCGCATGGTTCCATCCTTCTTCTTTACTAGTACCACTGAAGATGCAAAAGGACTGGAACTCGGTCTAATATGACCCATGTCTAACAGTGCTTTGATATCCTTCTCTATCTCATCTTTGTACTCTTTGGGTGTCTATAGGGCGTGGTGATGATTGGTTTAGCTCCTTCTTCCAACTCTATGATATTCTCAAACCCCCTATCCGGTGGTGCTCCTAGTAGAATGGGTCCAAACACCTTGCTATGTTTGTCAATGATTCTCTGAATCTCTAGTGAATAGTGAACATTCCCCTTCTTGTCCACACGTACTGAAATCCTACACTCGACAACATATACAATGTTTTTTCTTCTGAAAATGGCCTCCATGCGCTTTGTTGTAACCACCCTAGCTGTGTTTCTTGACATGCCCATGAGCACTACCTTTTTTCCACCTTGCTCTGTGAAAGACATCTCCATGGTCTTGTAGTTGGTGGTGATTGGTCCCAACGTGCTAAGCCACTGAACCCCAAGGATGATATTTGTGTCTGGAAGATCCATCACATAAAATTCTTGTGTTAAATCATGCCTGCCCAATGTAAGATTCATTCCTAGTATGTACCTGTTACAAGGCATGGTGCTCCCTCCTGCTACCTCCACCTTGAATCCTTCAAATTCCACTATGGGTATGTGCCTCCTCTGTACTAGGGTTGAATCAATAAAATTGTGAGAAGCACCCCCATCAATGAGAACCAAAACCTTTTGTCCCTAAAATACCCCTCTCATCCTAAAGGTGTTATACTTGGGTACCCCACTGATGGATGCCAATGTAGCCTTCTCCTCTGTTGTCATGTCGTGACCTAGACTTTCTTCTTTTGTAGTTCTGGTGGTGTATGCTTCTATATTTTGTAGGTGGCCGAAATATTCATCCTCCTCATTGTCGGAAGTTACCTCAATGTAGTGGGTCTTGCCTCTGCCCATGCACTTGTGGGATGGATCCCAAGGCTCTTTGCATGTATAGCATAGTTGCTTTCTCCTTAGTTCCCTTATTGTGTTCTCATCCATCCTACCTCTTCCCCTGTCAATCCCCCTTGGGTCTCTTCCTCCTTGATTCATGGGAGGTCTTTGGTCTCTTCCTCCAGTGTTTAAAGGTGGTCTAGGAATAAACTTAGATTTCATTGTTGGGCCTAGATATCTAGTCCTCCATATAGCATCCTGCAAGTTGGTAGGCTTGAAATCCTTAACCCAACCCTTTAAGAGTTCCATCAAACCCTCTATGAAAAACATCATGAGTCTTGACTGAGACATGTCCTGTATCATGATTGTTATCCTATGAAACTCCTCAATATACACCTCAGGTGATCCTGTCTGTCTGAGTTGGCCTAGTTTTCTGAAATTTAGTTCTAGATCCCCCTGGTCAAACCTGACAATGAGCCTCTGTGTAAACTCTGTGTAAGCCACTATCTGATTGTGTCCAAGTGTGGTTAACCCATGGTACCACCTGTCATGAGTTTTTAATTCCAATTACATGGTGGAAAACTTGATGGCATCCATCTCTCTCATTGGGTTAAGCTGCAGGTAAGTATCAAGTTTTTTCACCCAAGCTTGTGCAGTCATCTTGGGAGACCCATCAAAATAGGGGATCTCCATTTTTCCAGCCCTGTGCTCTAAATCGTAGTTGCTGCGGCCTGGATTTTCCCCTGAGTTTAAATCCACAATACTGATCCAATGTCATATGTCTCTAGACTTCTATGCTTAGTGAGTTATATTCCCTGACATACTGTGCAAAATTGTTCTCAATTTCGTCTTGGAATTCTGGTTGTGTTTGTTCATCCAAAAACGAAAGTAGATAGGGCCTATGAGTGGTCATGTTGTGTGTGTGTCCCTGTGATGAACCTCCTCCATTGATTTTTCCCTCAGTATGATAATAGGGAACATGCTCCTATTGATGTCTATTCTCGCCATGAGATCCACTAACTTCCCTGTTAGCATAAGTTTCTGGACCTTTCCCCCCATGAGTCATATGCATCAAAAGTTGTGATATCAACTCTTAGATATCACTTACCATTTTCAAGGTCTCTGCCATATCTGTTTGTCCCCTACGTATTGTCTCCTGGTTTTCCTGCAGGTGATGTACAAGGTCATTCTATGACACCTCTCTGGAGCGTTGTAAGTCCCTAGCGATTCCTGCTATAATTTGTGGCTCACTGTCCTCACCCGATCCTTCCATTTCAGCCTCTGCCTCCCCTGTCTGTTTCCTTCTTCTGCCCATATAAATTCCAATGTTCTTCTGCATGTGCTAACCCTCACAGGATGGGAGGATCAACGCTCTGATACCATTGTAATGTTCCCAAGCCAATTTTTTCGCTTGGAACACTAATTGATCATTGATTAACTTATGTGTGTGTGTTCACTTGCAGGTTTACTTCTTGAGTTCGGTCTTAGGGTTTGCAGATTAAGTTAACAAGAATATTACATAGATCTGAAGATATAGCAAGTGGAAATACAAGATACTACAAGCAACATCAGATATGGAACAAACAACATAGATCTGACCTTTATTGATATAATGAGAAGGAACCCGATACAATAAGGATGCAGATCTGGAATAATAAACAGATAGATCCAATAGATATAATATGAGATGCTACAAAATTCTCCCGATAAGAAGATATAAGCCTTCAAAGGTTGAATACAAGATGAAGATCAATGCAGGAAGAACCAAGGTCAAGTCCAAACCCCCCTCGTTGAAGTCACGTCCTCATGAATACCTGTGGAGACCCAATATTTTGGCCTAGTTGTTGGAAGCCTCCAAATGATGCCAAACCCTGTAGAATGATAGATCATGGTGAGTAGAACCCCCTCCTAAATTCTCGGGCCGAAATGCCAAGAGTTTCTCCTCCAAATGTTGAATCCTCAAGTGAAGCTACGCCCTCCTGAATATTGTCAAACCCTAATATTTCGGCCCTGATGAAGGAGCCCTCCAAATGCCCTGAAAATCCCCAGAAAGATAGATCGGTCACTATAAGCCTCTAGATGAAGTCTCAAGGTGAGATCTGAAGATTAACCCCTCCAAATTGAGTAGATTTGATTCCTAGTAGCGCCCTCCTTTTCTCCAAATTGTGCCAATGATCTAGGAAATCAACTGGATGGAATAAATCTCTCCAAAAGCACTAGAGTTACAGATCATGGCCCTGCAAAGAAAACCCAAGTGATCAAATCTCCAAAATCCTTCTCAAACTCTTGGATCGAACCTCCTTCCAAACAATGATGTGCCCCCTTGTTGGAAACCCTCAAGGGTACGGCCTGTTGCTTTCCTGGATGAGTGATGGTACCTGTGACTGTTGTAGAATAGTGTGGGTGGAGTATTGCATCCCCGAGACCAAGCTTGGAACAATATAGGTGGAATATTTCACCACCGACTTGTCCTCTCGGGTTTGTATTCTCAAAATCCTCAAAACGGTGTGCTCAATAGCCCAAAAGAAAAATGCATAATGATCCCAAATGAGTGAGAGGTGTTCCCTTGCCTTTCCTTTATACCTCCATTCTATTTCTCTGTTGAGTTAGTTAACCCCTATGATTAACTCCTAACTCAACCTCAAGTGTTCTAATTCTTCATTGAGTTACTTTTTACCTTTTCAAGTCAACTTAATATTATAACGTTGAGCTTAGTTGACTTTTTCCCGTGCTGCATGAGACTATAGTCTAGTGGGGATGAATAGACTATTGAGTCTCTCCAATCCTCTTCATCAAGACGTGGGGGACATTACACATATCTTCTACTATGACTATGTTCTTCATTTGTTTGGTTTCTTCAAACTCTCGCCAACTTGATTTTGAAAACCTAATGATTAGGTTGAATTAGTAACCTTGGATTTTGTTGGGATTATGACTGCCAACAATCAACTTTGACAGTGTCACATAAATGCTTGTTGAATTAAGAAAAATGTTTCTTCAAGAAGTTGGAGAAATCTAAGATCAGGATTCTGCAGAAAATCTCGACACCCTAGAAAACCTAGGGCCAAAACTCAAAATCCTCTAAATTTGATTTTGAAGGTGTTTGGAGATGCTCTAAGGAGGGTCGTACAACTTGGTGCAAGTTTTAGCTCCAAAGTCCACTTATAAAGGGGTGATAGGGATGATCAAGTGAGGGTCGTACGGATTTCTGCAAAAACCCTAGAGGTCTTACGGAACCGTAGAAAGAGGACGGTTTAATTTTTTTTGAATGCTTGTGCAAGGGTTCTTCAAGACCTATGCTCTGATACCATGTTGATTTTTCTATGAGCAAGGTTAAGCATGAATTTCATTCCATTTTAGCATTTTACTTAACCATAACCAATAATGTTGCAGCAACCAAGATCACAAGAAGAAACACCATGCACAATAACACAAGAAGTATCCTGGGAAACCCTTCTCAACAAGGGAAGAAAACCCAGCCAAAATCCTTTACTATATTTTTCAAGAGAAAGACCTTTACCCCCAATAAAATCTAGTACACAAGAGGGTGCTCAAACTCTAGAAGACTAGTGCCCAAGAGAGGTGCACACTTTTCCCAAAAAGGTGTAATTGCTGAAATTTTCAAACTCACATGAAAGATATGTTTCATCGATGGGGAATTTACCTTTACTTATACTAGACTAAACCTGTCAACATAAGTTTCTAATCGCACAACAGGGTCGACCTCACTAGCTCACAATATAATTAATATTAACCAGATTAATTATCTTTTACATTAATTATTAATCACATTAAGGTGGGGTCGACCTGTACCCTTTACATTAAACTTTAGGGTTACAGACAAGTCTGACTCTTAAACAATATAGCAAGGGATCTTATACACCCACTAGTGGCATATCCATAGGGATGCCCATATCTCTGGTTCATTGCATTACACAAAAGAACCACTTCTTCACTAGTGCTCAACCACTAGGATCACGTTCACCTGTGCTCGTCCAGAGGCACATCCACTCAACAGATATTCTTTCCCACTGCATTACACAGGAGAGTCATCTAGAGTTTCTCATCAACTCTCTGCTCAGAGGAAGCTAATACATCATCTTCATTTATGTTCTCATGACGATGCACCCAACACTTTGGGATTTCACACGTTCACCTTGTGCTCAGCCACATGCACGTCTAACTCTGTAGATCTCCTTTCTCACTACATTACACAGGAGAATCATTTAGAGTTCTTCTCAACTCTCTGTAAGGAGAAGGCCATCTCTACGTTCCGAACCACACACCCCTCTGAGGGGCTCTCTCTCAGGTTTGTGTCCTGAGAATGTCTCACATAACTGCAATCATCAACACAAATATCAATTTGATTTTTCACTTGAAATATCAATTTGATTTTTTATTTTTTTTACTCCAAAAATCAATTTGATTTTTTAAAAAATATATATTTCTACTCCAAACTCTATGTCAATAAAAAAAAATATATATTTGCACTCCAAACTCTCCATGAATATTCAAACTTCCATAAAAATTTTAAAACTCCACCCACTTAAATATTATTGTGAAAACAAAATATATTCTTCCACACCTTTTTGTTTTTTTAAATATATTTCTCCACCATATATATATATATATATATATATATATATATATATATTCGTCCTCAAACCAAACATATGGTGGAATTTTATTTTTAAATTAAATAATAAAAAAATAAAAAAAAATAAAAAAAAATAAAAAAAAAACTTTTTACCTCTAAGATTTCCAATTTCCACGGCCTTTATAAAAGTTTGCAGGGCAATCTTTCACTTAGTCTCCGCTGGATTTCAGAGTACAAATCTGCTAGCCAAAAATCCATCCTCCTGCAAGAAATCTTCGCTGAACATTAGCATATTTCTTCTCTGTGCAACAAATGACCTCCGTGCGGCCCTTCCTCAAACCAAACTTCCTTGCACAACCCTTCCTCGGACCAAACTTCTTTCTCTTCACTTTGATACCACTTGTTGGGATTTAGAGATACCATTCCTTGGGATTTAGACCATGAAATCTTACTCACATAACACACTAGATTTATGTGGTATGGGTATTTCTATTATTCAAGATAGATATACAATTAGGTTTACCTATTAGCCCGGCTTTATAGATATATATATCTATTTTGAAACAATTACATAATTACAAGAACTACCACCAGTAATATAAACTTTCACTCGTTAGTAAACCAACACCACTAAATATTTACATAAGTAAATTTTAGTTTACATTTTCTTTTAATTGATTGCTGTCACATTTTAACATAAGAGAGTTGAATGTAACCTCCCATATTTCAAAGGAAAAGATCTCACATATGATTCATGGCCACTTAAGCTAATCCTCATAACTTAACTAGAATAAATCTATTTTAACTTTAAATTCTAAAAAAGATTAAAAAACAATAATAAATATCCTAGTACTTGAAATATTCAAAATTTGTTTTTTGTTTTTTGTTTTAATTCATTAATATTATCTACTCTCAAACCACATAATTAAAATTGTCTTGACTTTTCTTCTTATAATAAATAATAACTTTAAATTCTTACTTCTACCAAAAAAAAATATTATACATACTTTTCATCTTATAATAAATAATAACTTCAAATTCTTACTTTTACAAAAAAAAATTATACATAAACTCTTATTATTGACTTTTCTTCTTATAATAAATAATAACTTTAAATTCTTATTTTTACAAAACTTGTATATATTCTTTAATTTTTTTTACTTTTACAAAACTTGTATGATGATGAGGATTAACGTCCACTAAGACCTAATTGGTCTATCAAACCTTATACATTCTTTAATTTTTTAAATATTACGAAAGCAAAAATTAATATCGACAAAACTCCTATTATTCCTTAGGATTAGTAATTTTTTATTATTATGAGAGCAAAAATTAATGTCGACAAAACTCCTAGTACTTTTAAATATTATAAGAGCAAAAATTAATGTCCACAAAACTCCTATTATTCCTTTTATTCCTTAACATTAGTATAGAATAAACTCATGGCATGTAAGATCCAGACTAAATAAAATGACAGTGAAAAATGGCCTCTATTATAGCAAAATATAAAATATTTCAAAATACAAAACCAATTAATATCTTCTGACCATAACCTTATCTTGTAGCGTGCCAAACGTGAGTCCAACTTATGAACTCCAGAAAAAACGAAATCTCATTATACTACGAAATATGAAATTTCATTAACATGTACATTAAGTTACCATATATTTAATGTATTTATTTTTATTATATGAATCACTCATGCACATATCTTATCAAATGTGGTGGACAAAAATCACAGTACAACTTTCAATTGGAGATAAAATATATTGGATGACCTTCCTTTTCAATTTCACTTGGAAAAAATCTCAACACAACCTTCACTTGGAGGTAAATCATACTTGATGACCTTAATTTTTAACTAAAATGAAAACTATGATAGTATTTCCCAGCATCAATAATAGAACAATTACAGAAAAATAAAAATGCTATAAACTAAAAAAAACTAATGAATATGTTTGGGACTTCAGTTTTGTGGAGTAGCATTGTCTGTGAATGGACCTGGACCTCGCCTTCAAGCTGATTCGGAACAAGTTCCAATTTTCATACATAAAATGAACCCTGCAAATTCTGCAGGTATATCAAACCAAGGACTTATATATTGCTGAATGGGTGGAAAGAAAGTGATAAATGCTAATTTCAAAGAAGAGATCACATGTTTGGAGAGTAGTCAGTATTTCAAAAAAATCGTTGAGGGGTATGATCTGACTTCAAAATTCACCCAGATATGCCAGTCCTCCATGAGTTTGATTTCACTAATTCAGTTCACAGTGTCAGTGCAGGAAAAAAATATAATTTATCCAAGTCAATAACCTGTAGAATAAATACATTGGAACCCATTTGCGATCTGTTGGGAAGAAAACTGATTACAGATGGAAGCAATTTCAGAGGAGAAAGACTGCATTTCAATACAATGAATGATAATTAATGAATAAATAGTTGGAGTGAATGACAACACAGAAGAATTCAGTAACATTCTGAGGATATATATAGTGTGTCATCTGAATCTTGGAAAAATGGTGAATCAAAGACATTAAGAAACAGATCTACGCCATGAAGATCACGAGGATCGAAGCAACAACAAGGGTTCGCCAAATCCCTGCTACGAAGCTCTTCATTCCCCCATTCTGTAATCACAAAACAAAGCAAACATTAGATGGTTGTGGTAGTTAGAAATGAGTTAATGGATGTCACTAATAACAGAGAGCCGAATGAGAGATTACCCACCGGTGAATCGGGTGCAGGGGCGGGGACGGACAAATCCTCGGAGGTAGAGGGCTCTGGAGAAAGGGGAGGAGCAGGAGGGCTCACTACAGGGGCCGGGGCGGGGGCATGATGATGATGGTGTTTCTGGTTCTTCTTGGGGTGTTTGGGCTTCTTCTTCTTCTTTTTGTGCTTTGCAGGGGCAGGTGCTGGAGTCGGAGCCTCCTCGCTAGCCGGTGTCGGGGCTTCTACTGGCCTTTTGTGTTTGGCAGGAGCCGGGGCTGGGGTTTCTACGTGTGGTTTGTGCTTTGAGCTTGCTGGACCAGGAGCAGGAGCTTCTGCGGGCTTTTTATGGTGGGAAGGCGCTGGAGACGGAGCTTCTGTGGGTTTTTTGTGTTTTGGAGGCGCCGGAGCCGGAGCCTCTGTGGGCTTTTTGTGTTTCGGAGGAGCAGGAGCCGGAGCCTCTGTGGGTTTTTTGTGTTTCGGAGGAGCCGGTGCCGGCGGCGAAGAAACCGGTGCGGCCCCGTGAGAAGCAGACGGAGCTTTGGAAGGAGCCAACACAGGGGGCTTCTTGGATGGCCCGGCTTTCGGCGGCGGCGAGACAGGCGCCGCCGCAGGAGCCTTGGGAATCGGAGGGGTTTTGGGTGGTGATTTGGCAGGGGCTTTAGATGGGGAAGAGGCTGAGCTTAGAGGTGGCGGAACAGAGGGAGCTTTAGCAGGAGGAGCTTTGGAAATGGGTGGCGCCTTCGGTGCTGCAGTCGGCGTTTCTGGCTTGGTCTCAGAGGGCTTAGGGCTGGCTACTGGTGTTACTGATTTCGTCGCGTTTTTAGCTGCTGCCAACGCCACGCCCACAATGCCAGTCTTAGTAGTTGGTAAAACCCGGTCTCTCACCAGTACTCTGTCATGAGCTCTGCAACAAGTAGCTTGAATGCATAACCACAGAAGAATGGCAAAATACAATCTGCACTTGAACCCCATTCTCGATCGACTGCAACCACAAAACACAGTCAATCACCGGATCCAAACTTAAATCCCCATCAAAATTATCTGCATTGCCATTGAAATGATGATATCCCTGCCAAGCCCAGATCTAGCTGCTACAATAATATCAGGTGGTTGTGACTGTGATGAGCTAATTTTAGCAGAAGCTCGGCTCTAAAGCTACCCCAAAGTGAGGGATCTGGTTAGGCGTTAGGAGTTCTCTACATAATAATGCCATGGGCAGATCCAATTCAGTAGAAAAACGACATTGAGAAAAAAACAGGAATACTGTATTACCTTCCTGTAATATAACGATGAAATGCTGGAAATTCTACAGATTGTATCGCCTGGTGCTGCTGCAGCACCACCTCTGTCTTATGCTTCAGACCAATTGAGTCGCTGAAGCCCGAATCTGGCGGGCCAGAACATGTGGCTGCGGTAATTATATATGGATTAATATCAATATGCCATAGAAAAAAACAGCTGAGGATGACTTACCAGCACTGTAAAGCACAGAGAATGAGAAAACGCCAGTGGGCATTCCGCGTCTCAACCACTCGTCGATGGAGTCCAATGTATAGCTACATTTTCACATGGAAATAGCTCCTACGCATCTCCATCAGTGTTTGTAATGTCGGCAGGTGGTACCTCTCTGTCGGATTTCATTTACCGAATTTCAAATTCATGACAGCACAGATACCGTGCGCATTCATTGACAGACTGTAATAGAATTTGAGCTTGTAACGAGAGATTCGGTTAATTTTGAGGTGGTAAGCGTGACGTAAGGATTGGAAATATAAACTCGGTAACTCCATGCCGGTTGAATGTGAGGCATTGCATATGCTTGCTCGCTGTTTGCAAGCTGGACATCATTTCCGAGAAGTAACTCCATTCAAGTGGGAGCAGGTGCATATTCAATGGCATGCATAGTATCCTTGAAAGTGACTTTTGACATGACATGGTATGGTGTTGTATTCTTGTTTTATGAAATGGTTTTTTTTTTGGAATTTTGCTATATAAATTTGTATGAAATTATTATTTTTTGTTGTTTAAAATTCATTTCTAAATGTATAAATGGATTCAGCATGTTTAAAAACTTCATGTGGCATTTGGATTATATAGAAATAATCATTCAAATCTGTGGATCTAACAATTTTTTGTTGGATTTCGCTAGAATCGGAAAATATCGCTAGAATCGGATTATACAGAAATAATTATTCAAATCTGTGGATCTAACAATTTCTAGTCATATTTCGGGTAAAGATTATCGCCGAAAAAGAATCATTTTGTAGACGTTTAGACTACAACTTATGAGATTCATTTGGCTAGTTTTGATGGAAGTAAAGGCATTGAAGGTAGCTTATGAATATCTCTTGTTTTCATGGATGTAAAGGCATTGAATGTAGCTTATGGGTATCTATGTTTAATATGTGACCAAGTGTTGAGTAATAGTTTTGATGGAAGTAAAGGCATTGAAGGTAGCTTATGAATATCTCTTGTTTTGATGGATGTAAAGGCATTGAATGTAACTTATGGGTATCTATGTTTAACATGTGGCCGAGTGTTGAGGAATAGTTTTGATGGAAGTAAAGGCATTGAAGGTAGCTTATGAATATCTCTTGTTTTGATGGATGTAAAGGCATTGAATGTAGCTTATGGGTATCTATGTTAACATGTGGTTGAGTGTTGAGTAATGGAATGGTTGTGCATAAGCGAGGTGGTGAAAAGAGGTATACATGTAGAGTGTTGCATAAAGATAGAATGCTTGAGTTTCAATGTGAGGAAGAATTAATGGATGGTGGCAATGAAGTTATTAAAGGGTAACGGCAATGCGTACAAGTGTTATGAGAAAGGAGATTAAGAAAGTAGATGGTCGTTGGAGTGTGACTCTTGACGAGGGATTTCGATGGTGTTTCTAATGAAGGAAACAAGTTGAACAATAAGCACTTTGTAACAGGTTAATTAATATTATTATGGGGTTTTGATAGTTTGACATAATGGATCCAGTTTTTAGGATTCATCCCATTTCATGGCCACGGGCATACATCCACTCCATAAGCTTGATAGATGAATGAAGAAACAACAGTGAAAATGAATGTCACTCGAGGATATTTTGACTACACTTGAATTGGTGAACCATGGGAGATCTTGCAAAATATAGAATTGGGAGGTGGATGAGGTCTAAGGACAAATGCGTCTAAAACTAAATCTTGTATGTAGCTCATGTTTAAATGAATGTCGATATCATTTATATCTTGATCCTAGGATGCAATGTGGCCATATGTTCACATATTCCAACGTCTTCCAAAATATGATGAATTTTGTGAGAACTAAGAACCTTTGTTATTCTTGTTTGTCCATAACATAACAAACACTCTTGTGCAAGTGTGAAAAGATTCAACCTTGGGTTTGATTCATCCAAAATGGATCATTATATAATTTGTCATCTATTTTGGTACTTTTTGGCTGGAAAATTGGAGCTATTGGTTTGTAGGGCCCATTTTAGGGGTAGGTCCCACTTTGGTGATTTGGGGTCCATAACCTTCTAAACCCTATTTGAGGACTTAAACGATAGTTTTTGGAGTCAAAACTTTGTAGACAAAGTTTTCAACCTTTTGACATTGTTCTACAGACCAAGAGCTTTCCAATGGTGTGAATATCACCTCAATTTGAGTTTGTATGCAGAATTTATGCCTCCTACAAGTTGACATATCGTGTTGATCACCATGATACTGAGTAGATGGCACATTAGCTCACATTACTCACACATGTGGAGCTAGTCGCATGTAGACCTTCAAGAATATTATAGAGGGTCCAAAAGCCTAACCCTAATCCAAAATGACTATTAAACTATGTTAAACAATGTGCCTCTAAGAAAGGAAGGGGGTTTCATTCTTATTGTATTTTTATTGTTCCATAGTTGAATAGAGCATCTAGGAGTGTGATATTGAAGCATGATAGAGAAAGTATATGATCCTATAACAACGATTTAGATCACAATGTCCATGACATCTCTATAATTATTGTCCCTTTCTTTGTAATTGCATTTCATAACTGATAAGAAAGGAGCAGAGCATAGGCCTCACCTTCTCACTAGATTTTTCCCATATTGGGTTCTCCCAAAACACATCTTGTGTTCAATGTGTGTCATTTTCTTAGCTTCTTTCATTTCAATTTCAGTTATTTCAATGTTTTCATGCATTAAGCTAGTAATATTAAATCATTTTATGTAAAAACATTACATAATAATAGATTGTAAAAACTTGTAAGATCCAATATAACAAATTGTTCTAGTGGAATTTCTACGACACTTTATTGATCACTAGTAATTGAAGTTATGTTGCAAAATTTGATTGTATAGTAATATGTAAACATGTATATATACTTAAAAAAATACATTAGAATGCATGTATACTAGTGTACATTCATGCCATACTAGAATAAATGCATGTAAGTATATATAACAGTGTACATACTTTCATGTATACTTGTTTCTAGGAGTTGAGAATGGATGGTATGGGGCGCTTGTATATCATGGCTATGAGGATGATGGATTTAAAAACTAGATATATGGTATAGAGTCTCTATGGGGTGCATGTATGCCATGGCTATGAGGATGATGGATTTTAAAAACTAGATATATTGTGTCAAATTATCAGTTACACATGGATACATTGATAGATATAAAGCATAGTTATGAGATTAGGGGCTTAACTAGATAGTATTATGAGAATGATAATGAAGTAGCAGTGAAACCTTTGGCAATGGAGATAGATTAGTGTTAGACTCTTCAAAGACAGCGAGTACATAGGGATTGGAGAGATAAGACGCACAACTATCATTTGTAATTTAAGTATATATAATAATATAATATATTATTTGTAATTTTATTATATATAATATAATAAAGAGTGTTCTCGTAACAGTGTGTTTAGGAACTTGTCATTCATATGAATGAATGTTTTCCCCTTAATTGTTTGTGTACTCATTTGAAGGTAAGAATGTAGATAGTTATATTAATTTTACCAACTATTTTATTGATTATTAACAAGAATGTAGATGATTTTATTAATTTCACCAACTATTTCACTGATTATTAATGTTTTTTTAAGGTACATAGTGCCTTGTTGAACTAATTTTTAATCTCATGACTTTTTCATAACTGATGCATTTAATGTGTTAAATAAATTATTTAAAATTTAAACAATTTATTTTTGATAAATAATATTTATGAAAGATCGTTGTCATCCAGTAAATTATTTAAATTTATATAAAAAAAAAGAGTATTTATATATGATCATAATGAAAAACCTCTACACACAAAATTATTAAATCCATAACATAAATATAAAATCTGAAATTGTTTTTCTCGTTTGAGATAAAGTGACGTACCCATACCCATCATTAACTATTTAAAATATGGACCACCACGTTGAGTACGATATTAAGTAACAACTTTCTTTGCGGGAAAAAAATAGTGAAGATGCGAGAATGACCTTCACACTTTTCCAGCATTGCAATATTTTAAACTTAACTTAATATAATGATTTGGGTTTTATCTCGGAGTTCATTGTTGAATATAAACGTTTCTTTTCATGAAAATGTGGGGATTTTTTGGGACATAGATCTCGATATCCATTCTCCCTAACAAAGGAGAAGACGTTAATGATCACATTTAATCATATGAGTTATTATTGTTACTTTTAAAATTCTGTGTTCGATATAATTATAATTTAATTTATAATATATAACAATGAAAATTAAAATATGAAAAATTATAATGATAAAATTTATTATAAAATTTATTGAATTTATTTTACATTAAAATATGAAAAAATATAATGAAAAATTTACTATAAAAATTATTGAATTTATTTTAATTGTATATTTATTAGATATATAAAAATAAATAATATTTAAGGTATATTTTTTTTTTGTTTATATATATATATAATTTATCATTGGCATTAAGTTGATAAAAATAGTTAGGAGTGATGTTAAATAACATTATTTTTTTCTTTCTTTTGAGTAATATTTGATATGATCTAGTTTTTATAATATTTTTTTTTTTTTTTTTTTTTTTTTTT
>ML823792.1:45574-68882 GCA_009831015.1 Picea engelmannii
TTTTTTTTAATAATTGTTTTTCCTATTATTCATTTTCCTCTGTCATTCCTTTTTCATAAGTTTATCTACTCATCTTTTTATAATAATAATAAAAATAAAAATAATAATAATCTATTTTTAAGGTCACGACCAAGCCAGCACACCAAATTGGTATATGAGACCCCCTTGTTTATGGGACAAGGGACCCCCCTCCGCCCAACAATTTGATTGGTAAAGTCTACGAAGGTATACATACCCTACCCCCCTCTGGATTTGAACCTGTGACCTCTTAAGAAGAAACACATATTCTTATTCGTTAGAACTTGTCTTTTCCAAGGTGTTATATGTGACCCTTCCCCACATCTATTTTTTTTTTAAATCCTCCTCCTAGGACCACCTATACATCCAATACATTTTTCTCTTTTCAATAAAAGCCCCATTTCTATCTCTTCATTTTCTCGTTTTTAGTAATTTATTTAATGTGCATTTAAACTATTTAATTTGTCTAAAAATCCCTATTGTCATTGTCACTATTGTTTGGAAAACGTTCTAACTGATTTAGAATCTTCGTTTTTTTATCATTTCATTTTTAAAGTTACATATATTCTTACTTCGTTCTCATCACTTTATGTGGATCCTCTTTGCTTCTTGAAGTGATTGACATTCCTAAATTTTTACATTTATTTATTATAATTTTATTTTTTTCATTATGTAACATTAAAACAATAATCACAATGATTCTTTTATATATATATATATATATATATATATTACAAATTTATTAAATCCTTTTAAGACGACCTTCAAAATAATTTATATAACATCAAAGACAATAATCAAAATAATTCTTACAATGAGAGGTCACACTTTTATTATCAAAATTGATTTCTAGATTATCTTAAGTTAAGATCATCTAATAGACCCCTTCCAAAATCCATGTTAAGCCACGTTTTGGTACATGTAATCATAATTTTATCTTAATGAATATTTTAACATAGTTAACCTTATCAATATAGTTTCTCATTGCTCCATGAGTAATAAAGTAATAATGAGTAGATAAGTATTTTAGAAGAGTTTTGTTAAGCTATGTAATCGTGGTTTTATCTTAATGGATATCTTAACATAGTTAACTTTATTAATATAGTTTCTCGGTACTCCATGAGTAGATAAGTATTTTAAGAGAGAAGCACCGGGGCCAAGATGACATCAAGGCGGAGGCGATTACTTATTTCAAAAAGTTATTCAAGGCAGTCGACAGTCCACTTCTCCAACAACAAGTTGATACCGCAAGCCTCTATCCAAGATTAGTTTCGGACTTTGAAGCCTCCGATCTTATCAGGCCTTTCACTCTCCAGGAGCTAAAGCTTATTCTTTTACAATTCAAAAAGGAGAGGAGTCTGGGGCCTGACGAATGGACGTCTGAATTCTTCTCCCACTTTTTCGATCTAGTTGGGCCGGACCTCCTACTGATGGTCGATGACACTCGCTCCAAAGGCATGATCTCCAAAAACATAAACTCCACCTTTCTGGTTTTGATACCCAAAGAAAATAATGCTGTCTCTTTTAATGATTACAGACCTATCTCCCTTTGTAATCTTATATACAAATTGGTCTCTAAAGTCATTGCCAATCGCATGAAACCATTCCTGATTAGGGGCCTCTCAGCGGAACAGCTTGGATTTCTAAAAGGTAGGAGAATTCAAGATGCCATTGCTACGGCACATGAGTGCATCCACTCTATCAAACAGAAAAAATTAAAGGCCTTAATTATGAAAATTGATCTCAAAAAGGCCTTTGATTGTATTGATTGGAACTACTTGAGACTAATCCTACATGCAGCGGGATTTGGTGAAAAGTTTACTGCTTGGATCCTGGCTTGTGTTACAAATGCAAATTTTGCGGTGCTCATAAACGGGGAGGCGACTAGTTTTTTCAACAGTGAAAGGGGACTCCGACAGGGATGCCCACTTTCCCCCTACCTCTTCATTCTTGTTATGGAAAGTCTCAGCTTACTCCTCTCAATTTCCATTGCCGAACACAAGATCTCTGGTTTAAAGGTTTCTAAACTCATCAACATTCTTCATCTTATGTTCGTTGATGATATTCTCTTATTGTCAAGAGCTGAGTTGCCCGTTTGGATTGTTATTTTGGATATACTGCAAGTCTTATGCACAGTCACTGGACTGTCCATCAACCCCTCAAAGTCCTCGGTCCATTATTGGGGGATTACTGAGGCAGAGCTCTTGCTGCTCAAAAGCTCCATACCATACTATTTCTTTGATTTAAAAGAGGGCTTCTGTTACCTGGGTTATAGGCTGAATCCGAGAGCCTCCACACCTGTAGATTGGAGCTGGCTTGTGGCGATTTTCGAAAGGAAGATAAGTTTTTGGTGCAACAAGTGGCTGTCCCTGGGTGGACGTTTCATCCTAGTCAAATCTGTGCTGGAAGGGATGGCTGTCTACTGGATGTCCCTAGAGCGAATCCCAAATAAAATCATTATTCTCTTCCGAAGACTTTCTTGCAATTTCATCTGGAATGATCATGCTGATAGCCATCGTTTTCACCTTTGCAAATGGCAATCCATTTACAAACCCCGTAAGGCTGGAGGATGGGGGTTAAATAACCTAACTACTTTCAACACTGCATTATTAGCCTGTTCTTTTTGGAGAGGAGTTTCACATGGCAGCATTTGGCAGAAAGTCGTTTTTGATAAGTATCTTGGCTCTCTACCTATCCATCTTTGGTTGAGAAGACCATCTCTTGTGCTACAACGAGCCTCTCCCTTCTGGAAGGGACTCATCTCAGCTTCTCCAGTGGTTCTTCACTGGCTTTGTTGGAAGCCCGGCAATGGTTCTGAGATCTTACTCGGCAAGGATAAGATTCTAGGTTTGGAGAACCTCTCCATCCTCTCGCCAGCGCTCAGATCCCATCTCGCTCTTAAAAGCCTGGGTTGCCTGGCTCAGGTCAAGGTGTCATCAATCACGGGATTACTACGAGACCGCTGGTTTACTAGCAGCGAACTTCAGCTTCCCGTTCCGATGGCTAGGGAATGGGACAACTTCACTCTTGCTCTTAGTGCGGCTGGAATCTCTCTCCTTGACTGTCCGGACTCTCTTCTGTGGGCTGGGGGTGATGGATCGGGCTTCCTAACTGTCAAAAACGCCTATTCTGCTCTCCATCACATTGACGACTGCAGTGATGAGATTCCGTGGCTATTTTCCATTTGGAATTGGTCCATTTCACTTAAAATAAAAAATTTTGTTTGGCTGTGTATCAAGGAGAGGCCGCTCACCTGGGAAGCGCTCCAAAATAGAGGCTGGCAGGGGCCTGGCCGTTGCCCTCTGTGCAATTCAGCTACTGAGAACATAAATCACCTACTAATACATTGTAACTTCACTGTGAATTTATGGTCAAACATTTTACAGCCTTGGTCTCCTTCCCTTATTTGGAAGAGCGACTCCGTCTCCGAGTGTTTTGTTGCTTGGCAAAATCACAAATCAGCTCCTTTTTCTTTGGATGCTCTTGTTTGCTGGTGGATCTGGATAGAGAGGAACCAGGTTCTTTTTGAAGGGCGGCCTCCCTCCTGCCAAACTGTTCTCCACAGGATTCACTCCAATTTCAATTGGCAGCCGACCTCCCTAAAGTTGATCCACGCAAAAGCCATCGATTTCCATCTGCTGGATGGCTCCACACTCGTTTGTTTTGATGGTGCATCTCTACAAAGCGGCCTCTATTGTGGGGCAGGGGGCACACTCAAAACACATCAGTCTAGGACAACTTACTGGTTCCTAAATTGTGGATCGGGTTCTAACAACAAAGCTGAGTTACTGGGCCTTTGGGTTTCTCTATCCCTTTCAAATTTCTGGTCTTTAGACCACCTCTGTGTTTTGGGAGACTTGAAACTGATTATTGACTGGATAAATCAATCCAGCAAGCTTCATTCAGTTCACTTAGAAGGTTGGAAACGCGAAACGCGGATGTTAGCAAACAAGTTCTCCGACATCCAGTTCCGGCATATACACAGGATTCACAACAAGGCTGCGGATTCGCTATCTAAGAGGGCTCTCACTGGTGTTGTTGGAAGGCTCTCGGTCTTTCATTGCGTTAATGGAATAGAGAGTCAAATCTCCACCTTTAATCTCTTTGAAGGTTAAATGGCTCAATTACTGCTGATGAGGTTTGATAAGCCGTCTTCCCATCGCATCACTCCCTGCCGGATTTGCTTTGTTTTATTCTTCTGCACACAGTTACAACTCTCCCAGTTCTTTGATGAAAGGAGCCTTTTGTAGAGGGCGACCTCTATTGCAACGATTCTCGTTATTCTATGGGACTGATTTATCTGTAGTGGTCAGCACGATGATCTTCGTCTGGTCAACAGCTTTACCAATTCAGCTTTGGCAATATTTTATGTAAATGATTTATACCTAATATAAATTGAGGCAATTTTTTCATGGAAAAAAAAGTATTTTAAGAGAGTTTTGTTGATCTTTTACCATATTGTAGTTTTTAATTCTTGCATCAAGATTTTCATTTTTATTAATGTAATGATCTAATCTTTTACTTTGAATGTATATGTTAGAATCTCATATAATTTTTTATGAATGCCAATCTATCTTTTATATAGGTGGTAGTGAGAACTCAATATGTGATAGTCAACATTCGATGTGTTTAACTAAATATAGGTGGTACATTTAAAATTTAAAGCTATTTCTTGCTTAAAATAATGTGTTTACATCCATAGAATGTTTAAATTGAATTCATCTTCAACATAGATGATAATGCAATGCAATGAAGTATAATGCATTTGCATTGTATATGTGCTTTCTATTAGGGTAGTTTCTTCCCTCGATAAATTTTGAACCATGTAAGACAAACACTATATTTGGGGTCAAATTATGACAGTAAATTGACATTGTATTAATGTTAACAACGCCAAAACCACCCTTTTTCAAGAATCTTGTGTTGGGGAATAGGGTGGAACATGACATGAAATGAAGAACATAGTACTGCAGATAATCAAAGAGGAACAAATTTTTTTGAAGACAAAGGGTGGTGTCTAAAGACATTGTTACGACACTTAAGCAGAGCACATTGTGATCAAAACATCACAGTGCATGTTGCACATCTTGATCTGCATGATCTATTGCACAATATCCATGATGAAAATTACCCAAGGGGTCTTCTTTTTATAGCCTCAAGATCTAACTGATTTCCATAGAATTAAGAATATATTGTCCACATGTAACCATCGGTTGTTAGAGTTGACTTCGCCAAATCCACTCTGTCGAGTCAGCTCAACAGGACTCGACCAGACCGCATATGAGTCCAACTCATAGTCAATTTTTGGGCTAGTCGATCCACCACCTGACTATCTTTTATTGTTGGTCGACTGTCCAACCAACATGCATGTCGACTACTCGACCGATTGGTGTAGTGTGTTGGTCGATCATCCAAATGCCCGTATCTAGATGTAGGTCGACCTCTCGACCCCGAAGAAGTGTGATGAGCCATTAAATCTTGATGTTCCAACACCCCCCAACAACACACAACTCTAGAGATTTAGGAGGTGAAATTACATCATTATGACACCCCCCCTTAATTGCAGCTTCCTGAAGTACAAGAATTGTGTGGAACTTGATAAATATAGCTTCAACTAAAGGTTTGGTGAAGATATCAATAACTTGATCTTCTGCCCTGCAATATTCAAGTGAGACAATATTCTCATGAACCAATTGTCTCAAATAGTGAGCATGGAGTTCAACATGCTTCATCTTACTATGGACAACATGATTTTCAGCAACCTGTATAACACTCTGGTTATCACACTAGATTGTAGTCGAGGTCTGACCAGGAAGGCCAAGCTCTCCAAAATGTCGGTGAATCCACATTGCTTCAATACCTGCTTGAACGACGCCACAATATTCTGCTTCTGTAGTTGACAAAGAGACTACCTTTTGTTACTTACACAACCACACCAAAGGTCCAGTGCTATAGTGAAACACATAGACAGAAGTGGACTTCTGATCATCACAGTTGCCAACCTAGTCTGAGTTGGTGTAGCTGACTAGAGAATATGAACTTTGACAATACTTGATACTAATTTAGTGGTACCCTTCAGATAATGAACAATGCATTTGAATTCCTTCCAGTGGCTTTCTTTGGGGTCCTGCATATAACGAGAAACCACACTAACAACAAAGGAAGTGTCAGGTCAGCTATGAATAAGATAAATAAGATTGTCGACCAATTTTTGATAAAGTGTAGCATCGAATATGGGTGTTTGACAGGTTTTGGTAAGCTTTACTCTAGACTGAAAAGGAGTAGCACAAGGCTTGCAATCAACCATCTTAAAATGTGTCAACAAATCCATCACATATTTAGATTGAGAAATGAAGAAGCCATCACATAGTGGTAATACTTAAAGACCCAAAAAATAATGTTGAGTACCAATATTTGTCATATCAAAGGAGTCAACAAGTTGTTTCTTCAATCTAAGTATGAGATCATTGTTATTGTCAGCAATGAGTAAATCATCTACATATACAACAAAAATCAGAGTGTCTCCATTGGTATGGAGGACATACAAGCTGTGATCAGATTCACACCGTTTGAAACCAAGTTGAAGAAATAAATTGTAGATATTAGCATACTAGGCTCGGGGAACCTGCTTCAAACCATAAAACAACTTCTTGAGTCGACAAACCAAATTTGAATATGTCACAAAACCAGGTGGTTGTTCCATGAAAATTTCTTCAGACAAGTCTCCATGAAGAAAATCACTCTTCACATCCATCTGATGGATTTTCCATCCAAAACGTTGTATAAGCCATTGCTACTAACATGTTATATATGAATGCATCCGAGTTAGTTGGCCCGAGGATCTATTTTTGGACAAAATCAAAACAAATAAAATACCAATAACACCCTTGATATTTGATTCTAGGTGGTCGGCTTATGATGCGTGCATTGCTCAAAGATAATCTTGGAGGATGCCCTCTAGATTGCATTCTGAGCGAGTTTAATGAAGGGGGTGTTTACATTTTTTGAAGTCAAACTTGAATAGTGTGAAATAAAAGGAATATGATCTTGTGAAGCATTAGAGAGTGGATGAAAAGCTTTGGTTTAATCCAAGAAAACGAAATTGTGCTTCAAGTAGGGAATTTAGTTTACCATCAAGCATTTGTATTCATGTACATCAACTACAACTGCAAAATCGAGTTATCTATTATAACAAGCATGCATCATGGAATCTCCAAAATATAATTTAATACATGCATAGATCTTGTGTGTCCATCTAATAGATCTTATGTGTACATCTTTAAATTTTTTAGATTTATAAAATTTTAAATATTTTTTAATTTAATATATAAAAAAATGAAAATGATTTACCTAATATTTTCTTTTCTTTTTATTTTTGACATATAATTTTTTTTATATCTACTATTATTCAATTTAAAAATTTTAACCTTTTTTTTTTCCATATGTCATTCATTTTTCATAAATTTACCTACCAATCTTTTTATGTCTACCTATAACACTCAATCAATGTTCGTTGGAACTTGTGTTTTCCAAGGTGTTATTTATGACCCTTCCCCACATCTATTTTTTAAAAAGTCCTCCATCTTAGGACCACATGTACATCCAATACGTTTTTCTCCTTTCAATAAAAACCCATTTTTATCTCTTCATTTTTTTTCTTTTTAATAATTTATTTAATGTGCATTTAAACTATTTAGTTAGTCTAAACAACCCTCTTGACATTGCCACTGTTTCCTTAATGTGCATTTTAACTATTTAGTTAGTCTAAACACCCCTCTTGTCATTGTCCTAGATTTTTTGGGAAACGTTTTAAGAGATTTAAAATTTTCCTTTTGTTTTATCATTTCATTTTTAAAGTTACATGTATTCTTACTTCGTTCCACACTTTATATGGATCCTCTTTGCTTTCTGGAAGCCATTGATATTCCTCATTTTTACATCAATTTATTTAAATTTATTGTTTTTTCATCATCTAACATTAAAACAATAATCACAATGATTCTCATATTAAAATGTCACATCATTATAATCCAAATTTACCAATTCCTCTAAGACCATCCTCAAAATAATTCATATAACACTAAGACAATAATCAAAATGTTTTTTACATCTAGAGGTCACACTTTTGTTACCTTTAAGACCATCCTCAAAATAATTCATATAACACTAAGACAATAATCAAAATATTTTTTACATTTAGACGTCACACTTTTGTTATCCAAATTGATTTCTAGATTATCTTAAGTTAGCCTCATCTAACATACCCCTTCCAAAATCCATGTCAAGCCACGTTTTGGTACATGTAATCATGGTTTTATCTTAATGAATATTTTAACCTAGTTAACCTTATCAATATAGTTTCTCATTAATCCTCCTTAACATAGTTAAGCTTATCAATATAGTTTCTCATGAATTCATGAGTATTAAGGAGTAGATAAGTATTTTATGAGAGTTTTGTTGAGATTTTACTATGTCGTAGTTTTTAATTCACGCACTAGCATTAAGCTTCTCATCTTTATTGGTGTAATGATTATTGCTTGAACATGATAATATGGCATCTTTATTGGTGTAATGATTATTGCTTGAACATGATAATATGGTGTTTGTCCATACATACTTGTGGTAAAATCAATGGTTTTTGTTTATCTATATTTGTGGTAAGATGATTGGCTATGTAATCTCTTTGCTTTGAATGTTTATGTTAGAATCTCACATAATTTTTCATGAATTCCAACTTATCTTGTGCATAGGTGGTAGTGAGAGTTCAACATGTGGTAGTCAACACTCGATGTGCTTAACTAACATTGTCACATCTAAAATTTAAATCTACCACTTGCTTAAAATAATGTGTTTGCATCCATAGAATGTTTAAATTCAATTCATCTTCAACAGAGATGGAAATGCAATGAACTACAATGCATTTACATTATGTGCATGTTTTCTATTAGGGTTGTTTCTCCTTGTTGGCAAATGGTTGTCATTGATGTCAAAGGTAGAGAGGATTGTGAAATATAAGAATGCCATTGAT
Organism: Picea engelmannii; assembly: GCA_009831015.1. Taxonomy (NCBI): domain Eukaryota; kingdom Viridiplantae; phylum Streptophyta; class Pinopsida; order Pinales; family Pinaceae; genus Picea; species Picea engelmannii. The sequence continues at coordinate 54,621 of ML823792.1, forward strand.
ACCACAGGCAGAGGGAGACTGATTGTTGACAATGAATGCCTCCATGTGTTGTGTCAATAAGTTTCTGCATATCTACCCTGTGTGAATAACAGGTCCAAGGATTGAACCATAACCAACAAATGATAGGGGGAGACTCTGAGAATCGAACAAGAACCAGGAAATGATAGGGGAGACTCTGAGAATTAAAGCAAGCAAATGGAATCCATACTACTATAGTCAAATATGAACAAGATGAAGTTCATTGTGCAAGACTAAGACAACTAGAATAATTTTGGGCTTTATATAGTTGAAGAAAATGAAGTTTGGAAGATGTACGAGATGTCCCTGAATGCATTACAAGATCGAGAAGGTACAAAGCTAAAACCTTGTGGCAGAATGATTACATATTGTTGAAGCTTGACAGACAAAGGAAGCATCCAAACTGTTAATATCAAAGAGAATCAAATTGTTTCCATGAAGAAAACTCTGTGTTCAAGTCGAAGGAAATCACAATTGTTGATCTGGTAAATTCTAGACCATTGATCGGAGTGTGCAAGGTGACATGGAGTCCGATGATGAAGCAGACTTCAAGTCAATCACAACCATTGATTCAACATAGGGAACAAATATAGAGCAATGATCAGATGGAAAAGTAATAGGCGTGTTCGAGTGCAAGGTCGCAAAAGGACTTTGATGGGAGAAATTCCAAGTTAACAAGAATAGTTGATCTATCGGAAGACCAGAGAATTGATAATCATAACTGTTGGCGTCACGTTTAAGTCGTTGGAGTGATCATGTGCAACGATAGTAGTTGATCTATTAGAGAGTGGTCTCAACAAATCCTAGACCATTGATCAGAGTGCGGGCCAACTAAGTGGATTGTGATACTTGAAGAAGGGAGTCTAACGATGAAAAAATCCAAGGACCACAGATCCATCGAAGGATATACCTCAACCATTGGATCTATGAATATCTGTATCAAGGAAATAAAGTGATGTTAGGGTGATGTATTGTGACAACTTGGCGGTTAGAGTGATGAGAATGCCAGTGTGGAAGCCAAAGTGTTCCAGGGGTGACGTGTGTCATATTTTGATTGTGCCAAACAACAGTGGGCCTAGTTTGGCATGGATACCATAGGTTATCATCTTAGCTGTTGAGCTATCACAACGAGTGGATCTCCACCGTTCATTGGAGAATGGTCAGAGTGGATTGTTTTACCTGCAGTGAACATGCGATGATGACAATGATGACTAAGAGGAACTATGATAGGGCTTATGATCCATAGATCAACATGAAGGCAAGATTCAATCTCAGCTACAAATCTACCACGGTCCCACCTAATCAGTTAAAGAGAAAATGAAGAGATGGGAGATAACTGTTGTGTAGGTTGAAGGAGTGATGTGACAAAAGTGATCCAGATTTATGAGCGGAATGAAAAGAATAACAGATTGAATACAATAACACAGAGATACTGAGAACAGAAATAGATATCTAGTGAACAATAACTTCTATTGAATAAATAAAATAGGTTGAAACTACAAAACTATAGAACTAAAAACAACTTGCTCGAATGATGGTAGTTATCTCTAAGGAGAGATGTAGCTACTATGTGCATCTGTCTGAGTAGAATGATTACAATGAGGCTCCATAGGAATTTTTAACATTACTCATGAATTCCAAAACCCTAGACATCCAAAAACGTAACCCTAGGAGATGAAACACCAAAAGTTATGTGGGCCCCGCTGGGTAAGTTGGTACCTCAACTTCCTGGGGTCATAACTTTTGCATATGACCTCCGTTTTAGGTGAGTGATAGCCCGTTGGAAATGTATTTTTTAGAAATATACATTATGACGTCAAACTTTGACTCCATCTTTAATTTGACTATGGAAAGACAAAAAAACACTGTTTAGGGCCCCAAAACGACCCTAGAAGTACAAAAAGATGTGTTGACATGAAAACTTCCAAAATAAGCTAGTTGGATTAGGCGGGCGGTCACCAGTCTCCACTTGGAATATGTGTAGGGATTCATACAACCCTGGAAGTGTAGAAACCACGATTACAAAGAAGTTTAGAAGAACGTGTTGAACTAAAAAATGACAAGAGGAGCTAGTTGGAATAGGTGGGTGGCCACCAATATCCACCTGGATCACAGAGCCATTGATTTCAAACTGCAAGGGATGTAGGATTAGACAGAGTAGATCATTAGAGAATATCCATCAAAATTGAAGTTTATATATGTATTCTTTCTATCTCAATGACAACGATCGTTGACCGGGTGTCAAAGAGAGATGAGATTGATGGTCACGATTTAGTAAGGGACATATTCGACGAATTTTATACATCAAGGTGGTGTTGAGTGTTTTGTTACCCTGATGTTCCTGATATGAAGGAGATCAGATCGATGATTGAATATTAATTGAAGAGATGATCCGACGGTGGTTGAGTGTTGAGGTCCCAGGTGTCCAATAGGTCTGGTGGTCCTGATGAATATGTTTGTAGATCAATGGTGGAAATTAAATGGAGATCCATATTAGACGATGGTTGAGTATCGAGGAACAATGAACGAAATTGCATGCAATATAAGGAAATGAAAATCGGAGCCAACCAATTGAGAATGACTTGTATGTGGACAGATGATTAAGGGTGTGAGTTCTATAAATAATGATGCTCTAATCAAGCTAAGGTGTGTGGAAGAAACCACATAAGTGGTGAGTTGTGATGTTCTCAAGTGTGAGAACGTGTGGTGTGGTGTGAGAAATATAGTGATGGAGTAAAATTGTTGAAGAAGGAGCTGTAAGGCTCACATGTATGAGGATACTAGAAAATGAAAGGAAGATAATGCAATTGTCTCAGAGTGTATATCAGTGTGTGGGAGAAGTGGATTGTGTGAAGAGAAGCACTGAGGTCCTGAGGTCTGAAGACATCAGACAGTGCAAGGAATATAAATAATAAGGTTACTTACTTCTGGGTGGTAGGGTGGTGCAGGGGAGAGGATTGGTGTCCTCAAACTATTAACATGTTGGTGCCTGGAAAATCGGTGTTTGCTGATTGTAAGGGGGTTCTTATAGAGGGGATTGGTTTCTCTGCAGGTTGGTACCTGCAAAAAATTATTGTTGAGTTGGTGCTCAGTCAAGGAAATCAGTGTCTCCAGTAGGTTGGTGCCTGTAAGCATTGTAAAAGTAGGTTGGTTCCTACAAGATTTAATAAATATTTTTTTGTGGTTTTCTCCCTTATTGTGTTTCCATGTAAAATATCTTTGTACCGTGCCTTTGTGTTGATCTCTGTTGATATGGTTAATTTATTTCATTTCTTATGATTGATTTCATAATAACTAGTTAAAGTGATAAAAGGAAAATTGGTCAGAATTTATTCAAAATTGATTCACCCCCCCTTAGTATTGCAGTATAATCCAACAATTGGTATCAGAGTTGGTTCCTTCAGAACAATCTAACAAGTTGAAGGTCAATCCCTACAAGACACATGGATAAGTAAGGTTTTTCTACAAACAAAGCTCCTTTTTTTGATGGATCGGATTATGCATTCTAGAGCATAAGAATAAAAGCCTATCTAATGTCTCTTGGATTTGAAGTATGGAGTGTAGTTGAAAATGATTACACAACTCTAGATATCCCACCCGTACTCCCAACTGTTATAAGGCACAGTGAAAACAACTCTAAATCCAAGAATGCAATTCTGTGTGGTTTGGAAAGATCAATGTTTTCCAAAGTCATGTAATGTGCCTCAACAAAAGAGATATGGGACAAATTACTGAAAATTTATGAAGGAGACGACAAGATTAAGAGAGGAAATTTACAAATCCATAAAGGACAATTTGAGACTCTCAAGATGAATGAAGAGGAGGATATTGCAACTTATTTTCTCTGTATTGATGATATTGTCAACACTGTCATAGGATTAGGTGAATATATTGAGGAAACCATCATTGTGCAAAAAAATATTAGAACACTTCCCTCAAGATTTGATCCTAAGATAGCTGCCATTGAGGAATCAAAGGACCTAAAAACATTGACAATGGATGAGTTGCACATACTCCTCACTACTTATGAAATGAGGATAGAACATGATAAGCCAACAAAGATGGAAGCAACCTTTAATGCATCAAAGAAAACACAGATTGAAGAATACAAGATGAGTGATAGATCAAACAACGAATTAAATGAGGAAGAATCCAACTTTGTCAAGAAGCTTAAAAGAGGATCAGGGAAACACAAAGGTAAGCTTCCCTTTATATGTTTTAATTGTGTAAAATTATGACACTTTGTTGCTAAATATCACTATAAGAATAAAAATAATGAAGAAGGTTCCAAAGGATATAGGAAGGGAAAGACTGAAAAGAAAATAAAGTTCTTCAAACAAAAGAAGAATTTATATACCAATGAGGAAAATAGGTCTTTAGATGACAGTGACAGTGAAAGAGACAAAATTGTATTTATGGGTACAAAAACACAAACATATGATCTAGAAAATAAAGACACATATTCAACAGAAGAAGACAATCCCCAAGTTGATGTAGAAGTAGACCTTGAAGCAGAATTCATTAGTGCCCTAGAAGAAATAGATAGACCCAAAGAAATAAATAGAAAGCAGAAAAAGGAATTGCAAAAATATAAATAGGAGCAACATGATGTTGAAGAAACAAAGAAGACAATAATTGTCCTAAAGGTTCAAGTAGAAGAGGCAAAGAAAGTTGAAGAAGTTTTAAAATCTCAACTAAAAGAAAAGGAAGATATCTGCATCAATCTAGAATTTGAAATAGTCTATCTAAGAAAGGAGTTGGAAAGATCACTGACCAATGTAAAGTTTGAGAAGAGCTCTACAACCTTGAAATAAATTCTAAATTGTCAAAGATCACCATTTGACAAAACTGGTCTTGGTTACAATAAAAGGAGGGAAGCTGCTAATGAAAAAGCCTCAACCTCTTCAAAACACTCAAGTGAAGAAATAACCAAGAATTATGTTGATATACTTAGAAACTCTATCAAAGCTGAAGACAACAGGAAGAAAGAACAATATGTTCCACATAAGACAAATTCTCCTCACAAGGATGGAATATGGAAGACTATCCCATCAATATGGAATCACACACTCAATAATCAAAATTATTTCTTTGGATATTGTTATTCTTGCAATGGCTTTGGTCACAAAAAAATAAATTTTAGAACAAATGTAAGAGGAAATTTTATGAGTAACAGCAACAAAGATACCCATGGATTCTCAAGGAGAAATTACAATTCATTTTTCCACTTGATGATCTATAACATCATATGTTATAGCTACAATAAATTTGGGCATATAGAAAAATTCTACGGAAGTGATTTCAAGAAAAAATAGAGAGAGGAAGACCTGATAATCATAAAAAGAAATCAGGAACAAAAGAAGGAAAAATCCATGTTCGTTCAAGTTGTACTTCGTGCACAAAAGAGTAAGGATAAGTGGGTCATTGATAGTGGATGCTCTAGTCATATGATAGGGGATAGAACAAAGTTTATTACCTTGAATAAGAATGAAGGTAGTGTCACCTTTGGAGACAATGGCAGTTCAAGGATAGTTGGAAAAGGTATTCTCAGTCTTGACAATAGAAAATCTAAGGTTGGAATGGTCCTATGTGTTGAAAATATGAAACACAATCTTCTCATTGTAAGCTAGATGTGTGATCAAGGAAACAATATTATTTTTAACTCTCAAGAATGTGAGATTAGAAAAGAAAATTCAGGCAAGTTGGTTGCAAAAGCAATCAGAACCCCAAACAATGTGTACGTACTTGATGAAATCAATGGAGAAAAATGCTTTATGGGGCAGATAGATGAAAGTTGGTTGTGTCATAAAAGAATGGGGCATATGAACTTTGACAACTTGGTAAATATCAATACCAAACAAGCAGTACGAGATATGCCATAGATCACAAAACCCTCAAGCATTGTCTATAAGCAATGCCATCATGGAAAACAATCAAGGGTGATATTTAAGACAAAGGAATATGCAACATCCAAGCCATTGGAACTTGTGCATACATATATCTGTGGACCTGTTATAACACAAGTTGTAGGTTGGGAAAATACTGGCCCAACCACAAGGCAAGTGATACAACTTGAGAATCCTACACCCAATGTAACCTTGATGTAGGTCCCGCACTTCAAGGGTGACTAGGTCACTCTAGGGGCGATCTTTGTGACCCTAGGGGGATTGAGATGAAAATGAAGATGGATGGAAGTGAAGACCATATAGTTCAAGTATAAGTGGAGTCAAATATGGAAAGAGGTTCCTTGTAGGTCAAGTGATTGTTTCCCCACATATATAATACTTCTCCGGGTGATTGTACCTGCCCAAGACACAAGAAAAGACACTTTGCAACAATATATGTTAGTTGGATCAACAAGTTAAGCTTTCTATCCCTAATTTGAAGCAATATATATAATAGTATGTATCAACAAGAAAATGATATTAAAATCTGCTCAATAAATGCTAAAGATCAAGTAGAAAATGAAAGAGAAAAAATAGTGAATGACTAGCTAAACTCAAGATAAAAAACCAACACTCTTAGCATAAAATATAAGGTTGTTGTAAACACTTGTCTGCAGAAAATTATATCAGCCTTATGGATGTAAAATTCAATTTATTACAACAAGAAAATCAACCACTGAAATCTCCTCAAACTTTTCCAAAATGTGCATTGGACCAAAGAGAACATGTGTGCAAACTTTGAGCAAAATCCAACGATTGATAAGAGAGTTATTCACGCAAGTAAGTTAGGGTTTCTGTAGACCTAATGGTTGAAGATGCAATTTTTTAACAAAATCAATAAGTATCCCCTATATGGGGATTCCCTAGTGGCTATGAGGTGCCCAAGGCACAAGGAATACAATCCACTTTGCCAGAAGTAAAAATTACCCAAAATCACATTTCCCAATGCAATATTTTATTTCTCCATTGCAAAAAATCAATGACTAGGGCCTTTACTATTGGGTTAATGGAGTCACAAGGAGCTTAGAGAAGCTACCTCCTTGGGGGTGTAATCCCTTTTACTTCTCAAGGAAAGTCGCTCTAAGCTAAGGTTTAAGCTAAGAGGGTGTATGCCCTTATACTTCTCTTAGAAAAACCTTAATCAATGAGTTGAAGAAAATAAAATGATGAAGGCTATGGCGGGGGTGTATTCCCTTATACTTCCCACCTAGCTCCTAGCACAACAATACTTGAACTTGAAAAATGATAGCATAATAGTAGAAAACATGCCAAGATCAAGAGAAAAGCCAAGATAAATCACCATAAGAGATATAAAGCATCATCCAAAGCTAGCGCTAGACCTTCCTCCATAAACCATTCATAACATAGCCATAAACAAGTGCACAAGATATAAAATATCCAAGAGGGACGAAAATTTCATACCAAGTCTCTAAGAAGAGGGAGAGTTATATTTAAAATGAGATCTTATGATCTCTATTTATACTAAAAGTAGCTAATATAGTTTGTCCACAAAATAAGGAGTAAACCACAATATTAGGGGTAAAAAACCGTAATATTTCCCCCGTAACAAAGTAATATTAAACAATCCACTTAAAATTTCACTCTTTGCAAAAATTAAACCCTAATTTAGGAGGACACCACCCCTTTAAGGGGCGTTTTGCCACTTTGAGGAAGTCGTTGGTGTTGGAGAAGCATGGAAGGGCCTCCAAAGGCCATGTGTCAAGCATCTAGGCACTCATATCATGGTGACTACATTATTATCCTCAAAACGTCCATGTGTCAAAGAGTGGCACCTCACCACCATGCCCTAGCCCTAAGTTCATGACGTCAAGATCAAAAGTGGGACGTTTTTTCCCTCCTGGGAAAATCATTTGGCAAGCAAGGGGTGGGCTAGGTTTTCCAATTCATCATAAAAGAAATCCAAGTTTGATCTCTCTCATATGGAATGCGAGCCCCTGACATCCAACTTGCAGGCTTGTAGCCACATGGAAGCCCAAGCTAGGCTTGTTCTCCCAAAACTCTCCACCAGCTATGTCCTGCAAAGAAAAATGAACATTCCCTCCAAGGATCTCAAGTCATAACATCATGATAAGTTAATCCAATCAATAAATAAGCCATCCAAGCATGTGCATCAAAGATCACCATATCAAACAATTAACAACTGAAAGACACTATGTGACTTGTCAAGCTTAAATAAGGGAGGGTTGACGAGGTGTTCTATTGGGTAGATCTTGCCCTAGGTCAAGGAGATATTCCAAGAGGTTCCTCTCTAAGCCATGTAAAGTGTATGAGGTGGATGGGGTCAAGACTCAATGGACATAGGGATCATGACCTGCAAGGGGTCGTAGTGCCTCATTCATGGGTGCCTTTTTATGGGGTGTGTGGTACCTTCGTTCACAATGCACTTTTTCCAAGCCCATGATTTTCCATTTATCTTTCTTTCTTTATATTTTCTTTCATAATATCATAAGGAGAGATTGAAGGTCATTGCCCTGGTGTGGTGACTAGGTGATGGAAATATCACCCACAAATACCTAATGGAAATGAGAAGGATGGCTCATGATGAGACCCCCTTTCTCTCAACCATACAACTGAGAGCCATTGCCTCGATTCGGTGACAAGATGATGACAATGCCATACCAATAGATATCCATGGATGTGATAGGTCGACTCATGATGAGACCTCCTATTCTTCAACTAACCTTTCAAGCATTTCATTATTATATTGTGGGTACCCTTTATTCAAAGATAATCATTTCATTTCTTTCTTGGGTGATCCATGGGTGAAGCATATAGAAGGTTTATATAAGTCTTTTATCTTTTACCCAACACCAACCCCTATGGGCCTTTATCCCCTTCTTCCCATAGAATGAGGTACAGCCCCTTCTTGGGTCAATATACCCTAAAATTCCAAGAGAAAAGGAAATGGAGGGGAATAATGATGGAAAGTGGCAAGTATGGTCGTAAGGGAGTTCCCAGTAGCAAACCCATCCCCAAGGAAAACCACTTACTAAGGTGAAATTTCAAACACCAAGGTAAAGCAGGGAAAAAGGCATAATGTCCAAGCACATATAATGAAATATAGAGAAATCTAAGATACAACATAATCAAATGGCTTAAATATTGAAATGATGCTCACCATAATACTGATTTGTACCTCATGGAGCAAGGCCCACTTCCTTTTGGAAGCCAACTGGTGTAGTGGATGCCATCTGCAAACCTGTGACCATCTATGGTGGTGAGTGGGTTTTCCATATCTACAAAGGGTATTTCTGGTCATGTAGTCTCTCGACACTCCATATCTGCAACCTGAGGGCCTCGAGACATAATATCCTTAGTTATCCACAAATGGGGATAACATCTGGCTCTTACTTGGGGACATGTGCTCTTCGTAGAGTGCATGAGAACCACAACATCTCCTGGTAGACCTGTGTCTGCAAGGAAACATCAAACTGTCAAGTGCAGGATGGCCTACTCATCCTTGTTCGCATATGATCATAATCAAAACCAACTAAGATAGAAAAAGAAAATTTTGACATTTTTTCCAAAATTCTTAACTAAGCATGAAATCAATTATGCAAGTAAATAAAAATGAAAATGAGATGCATATAAACTAACATGAGCAATCAAGATGAAAATGTAGGGAAAACAAGATGAATTACCTACTTACTTGGGGCCTTGGGGCCCTGAAGATCACGTCTTGGATGATGTCAGGTGAATTCATACAACTAGTGCAACCATTTGATCATTTCATCAAAGTATCTCCCCATGTTCTTAATCATGTAATACAACAAAGATAGTTTAAGCACATAATAATCATGAGTATAAACATATATGTAATCATTCATGAAATAAAACTCATGAAGATGGGTGGGAGGGAGGAAATCTTGTTGTAAAGAGAATCCCCATCAGCCCGATCATCCTTCCTAAAAGTGTAGCCACAAGATTGATCAATCCATCTCTGAAGGGGGATACTATATGTAGATGAAGGATCATCTTAATCCACTCACAAAGACTCTCTGATTGTCGAGGACTGAGAGGAAACACGATATTAAAAGAATACTGCATGGTCTCTTGGAGAAGAAGGTAAGAGGTAAGGAACTGTCTCAGGTGTATAAAAACACCACCTCTTCCCCTGTGAATATCCATGGAAATATCCAAGATGAAAATACTTCCACTTTGAAGAATGAACCTATGACTGCTCTGAGATGGCCACAACCTAGTATTCCTCAAAATATGAGCACAATAGTTGGAAGTCCTCATAAAATAAATTGGCATCCTCAAAAGGGTATGTACCAAAGGATGATTGAAGATCACTGTGAGTATGTTATGACAAGTCATCCTTGAAGGGGTGGAACAAATATGTAAACATATCATCACCAGGTAGACAAATATATGAATCATATACATATGAGGACCATTCCTCTGATGATGACACCCCCTCTGCCTAAGAGCTACCCTGAATGTCATAAATGAGGTCTCTATTAAATTTTAACTAAGATCCCATCTGCGTCTTCAAGTGTGTATGAAAGTGTCTATAGGATCATCAACCATATCAAAAGGTACTTTCATAAGACCATCAATATGACTAAGAATGACCATATTTTCATCTTTGTATGCAGAAGGAGTAGAGGCATGGACTTCTTTAACTGGACCTTCAAATTCTTCATCATCGAGACTGATCGCTTCTTCAACATTAGGAGGTAAACAAGGTTGGACAACCTCTCCTTTATCAAGTGGGATCAAATATAGCAATGCCTCAATATGTTGCGCTTTATCATAATTCTTCTTTATTTTTGTAGACAATCCCCTCCATCATATCTTCATCATAAGAGGCTTGATTCTGAGTGCATAGGTCTTTGCTTGATTTTCTTCAAGGGGATATGTCATATCTAAGGTTTCCTTCGATACTTCTTCACTTTCAAGGTCATGGAATAAATCATCATCAAGGTCTTCGAAAGGGTCACAACTCATTGCGTTCTCTTCTTGATGAATTTCTTCATATCTCTATTTTTTACTTCTTCATCATCAAGGGAAGGAAATAATTCTCTTATGCGATTCATCATTTCCCCAACATCTTTATTGGCAGCCTTTTCCTTTTCCATCTGTAAAAGTTCCTTCTTCGAGGCATAATAATTTCTGGATGGGGGTTCATCCCATGGTACCATATTTCTATTAACTGAAAGGACACCTCAATGGAGTCTCCAGATGAGATCAAGTCTCATCAAAGGATGGAAAGGGGGAAAGAGGGAAAGGAAGGGTTCTGGGAAGGTGGAGTCACTAGATGAGTTTCAAAATGAACTCATCAAGAAAGGTGGAAAGGGAAAGTTTCTGGGGTGGAGTCGCTAGGTAAGCTAAGGGAAAGGATTTGGGATAGCTTACCAAAGTGTCATTAGGGTACGAAGAGGATTCAAAATCCTCCCCGACAATGATGCCAAAATGTTATAACACAATTTTTAGGTTGGAAAAATCGTGACCCAACCATGAAACAAGTGATACAACTTGGGAATCCTACACCCAATTTCACCTTGATGTAGGTCCTGCACTTCAAGGTTGACTAGGTCACTCTAGGGAGGCAATCTCGGTGACCCTAGGGGGATTGAGATGAAAATGAATATGGATGGAAGTGAATCCCCTATAGGTAAAGTCTAAGTGGAGTGAAAGGTGGAAAGAGGTGCCTTGCAAGTGAAGTGATTGTTGCCCCACATGAATAATACTTCTTCAGGTGATTGTACCTACCCGAGACACAAGAAAAGACACTTTGCAACAATATATGTTAGCTGGATCATCAAGTTAATATTTCCGTCCCTAATTTTCAGAAATATATAACAATAAATATCAGAAATAAAATGATACGAAAATATTCTCAATAAATTCTAAAGATCAAGTAGAAAATGCAAGAGAAAAACTAGTGAATGACTAGCTAAACTCAAGATAAAAAACCAACACTCTTAGCATAAAATATAAGGTTGTTGTAAACACTTGTCTGCAGAAAGTTATATCATCCTTATGGCTGTAGCATTCAATTTATTACAGCAAGAAATTGAGCCACTAAAATCTCCTCAAACTTTTCCAAAAAGTGCGATGGACCAAAGAGAACAAGTGTGCAAACTTTGAGCAAAATCCAATGGTTGATAAGAGAGTTATTCATGCAAGTAAGTTAGGGTTTCTGCAGCCCTAATGGATGAATATTCAATTTTTTAATAGAATCAATAAGTATCCACTAGATGGGGACTCCCTAGTGGATGTGAGGTTCCCAAGGCACAAGGAATACAATCCACTTTGCAAGAAGTAAAAATGATTGAAAATCATGTTTCCCAATGCAATATTTTATTTCTCCAATGCAACAAATCAATGACTAGTGTCTTTACTATTGGGTTAATGGAGTCAAAATAAGCTTAGAGAATCTACCTCCTTGGTGGTGTAATCCCTTTTAATCCCCAAGGAAAGTTTCTCTAATCTTGGTTTTAAGCTAAGAGGGTGTATTCCCTTATACTTCTCTTAGCAAACCCTTAATCAATGAGATGAAGCAAATAAAATGATGAAGGATATGGTGGGGGTGTATGCCCATATACTTCCCACCTAGCTCCTATCACAACAATACTTGAACTTGAAAAATGATAGCATAATAGTAGAAAACCATACCAAGATCAAGAGAAATGCCAAGATAAATCACCACAAGAGGTAGAAAGAATCATCCAAAGCTAGTGCTGGACCTTCCTCCATAAACCATTCATAAAATAGCCATAAACAAGTGCACAAGATCTAAAAGAGCCAAGAGGGCCGAAAATTTCAGACCAAGTCTCTCAGAAGAGGGAGAGTTATATTTAAAATGAGATCTTATGATCTCTATTTACACTAAAAATAGATAATATAGTTTGTCCACAATATTAGGGGTCAACAACCCTAATCTTCCCCCCTTACCAAAGTAATATTAAACAATTCACTTAAAATTTCACTTTTTGCACAAATTAAACCCTAATTTAGGAGGACGTCACCCCTTTAGGGGCATTTTGCCAAAGTCGTTGGTGTTGGAGAAGCATGGATGGGCTCCAAAGGCCATGTGCCAAGCATCTAGGAACTCATATCACAATGAATACCTTTTTCTCCTCAAAACATCCATGTTTCAAAGAGTGGCACCTCACCACCATGCCCTAGCCCCCAAGTTCATGACATCAAGCTCAAAAGTGGAACGTTTTTCCCCTCCCAGGAAAATCGTTTGGCAAGCAAGGGATGGGCTAGGTTGTCCAATTCATCATCAAGGTCGTCCAATTTTGATCTCTCTCATATAGTCCGTGGTCCCCTGGCATCCAACCTGTGGGATTGTAGCCCCATGGAAGCCCAAGCTAGGCTTGTTCTCCCAAAATTGTCCACCAGCTAGGTCCTGGAAATACAAATGAACATGCCCTTCAAGGATATCAAGTCATAACATCATGATAATTTAATCCAATCAATAAATAATTCATCCAATCATGTGCATCAAATATCACCATATCAAACAATTAACAACTCAAAGACACTATGCGACTTGTCATGCTTAAATATGGGAGGGTTAACGAGGTGTCCTATTTGGTAGATCTTGCCCTAGGTCAAGGAGAGATTCCAAGAGGTCCCTCTCTAATCCATGTAAAGTGTGTGAGGTGGATGGGGTCAATAATCAATGGAAATAGGGCTCATGACCTGCAAGGGGTCATAGCATCTCATTCATGGGTGCCTTTGTAGAGGGTGAGTGGTACCTTCGTTCGCATTGCACTTTTTCCAATCCCATCAATTTCCTTTTATCTTTCTTTCTTTATATTTTATTTCATAATAGCATAAGGAGAGATTGAAGGTCACTACCCTGGCATGGTGACCATTTGATGGCAATGTCACTCACTAAGATCTAATGGAAATGAGAAGGTTGGATTGTGATGAGACCCCCTTTCTCTCAGCCATGCAACTAAGATCCATTACCCTAGTTTGGTGACCAGATGATGACAATGTTATACCACTATATATCCATGGACATGATAGGTCGGCTCATGATGAGACCTCCTATCCTTCAACTAACCTTCTAAGAATTTATTTATTATATTATGGGTCCCCTTTATTCAAAGATAAGCGTTTCATTGCTTTTTTGGGTGATCCCTGGGCAAAGCATCTGGAAGGTTTATAAAAGGCTTTTATATTTTACCAAACACCAACCCCTCTCAGCCTTTATCCCCTTCTTCCCATAGAATGAGGGACAACCCCTTCTTGGGTCAATATACCCTAAAATCCCAAGAGAAAAGGAAATGGAGGGGAATAGTGATGGAAAGTG